>CABHPH010152665.1:0-20476 GCA_902168325.1 Peromyscus nudipes
GGATGGCAGTGGAACTCCAGACGAAACTCCTGTGATGTTGTCCTGTGGTTTCAAGGGCTACATAAAAAAAACATGTACAGAAGTAAAACATAGTGATGGTGATAACAGACCAGACATTGTGATTATTAAACTATTTCTGTTTGTCGAGGTAAAAGGAGACAGCGGGTAGAAGTGGAGCATGAAGTATGCCATTTCAGACTCGGGTGGGTAGAGCTGGCTCAGGGTTGCTTCCGAATGGTTTCATTATATAGTGGTGAGTAGACAAAGAAAAACAAAACAAAACAAAACAAACCATGCATGAGCAAACATGTTTTAAGAGCCTAGAAGGAAGTTTTATGAAGTGGTAAGAAGGAAATAACCATGCTGGGGACTTGTCTTAATTTATATATGTATGTGTGTGGTGTGTATGTGTGTGTATGTATGTGTGTCTGCATGTGTGTGCATGCGAAGACCAGAGATTGACATCAGATGTTGTCCTGGACCACTTTCCCCTTTGTATATTGAGACAGAGTCTTCAGTTAACCCCCCAAATCCCTGATGTGGCTAGTCGATCTAGCCAGCTTGCCCGAGAGAGCTCCTGTCTTTGCCTTTCAAGTGCTGGGATCACAGACAGGCTTGTCATGCCCTCTTGTCATTTACATGGGTGCTGGGAGCTGAACGTGGTCTTCATGCTTGTGTGGACAGGACTTCACCCAATGAACCATCTCCCTAGCCCCTTAATTGTATCTTCAAAAGCAAGAAAGAATTTGATGCTTATTTATAGGATATTGACACTCATAGACCACAGACTGGACAGGGCTTCACAAGTAACCACCAACGAATAGCATCTGGGATCTTAAGAGGAGAAATCAGAATCGGGAAAAGGCAAAGACGCCAGAACTGAGGAAGAGAACAGATCCTAACACAAAGATCGGACGCTCAGCATCCAGATCAGCAAGCATTAAGGCCCACGGATGTGTTCTAGGCAATTTGGACACACGAAAACATGACTGAAAGGCACGTTTGCTGCACATGCCCCATGGCAAACCACTGCCTGGTTATCCCACCACTTAGCAAGGCACGGCCTGACTCATCTTTAAGTCCCCAGTGTCTCCAGCATGTAGCAGGAATGGTTGTGGAGGCTGGTGTTGAGAGGGAGCTAAAGCGGTGGTAGACCGTGTGGAGGAGTCTTTGTGAGGCGAAACGAGCAGAAAAGGAAGCTGACTGTGGGCAGGTGAGGCAACAAGAGTGCATGCTGTCCGATGGCCTGGTGACAGAAGGTTCAAGACAGAGGAGACACAGTTGGGAAGGGGTGGGAAGCTCCGTTTAGTGTCCAGAAAGAGGAGCTGGAAACACAGATCCTGCTGGAACTCCCTAAATTTTGGATTAGTTTTAAAGACACGATCATCAGCCCCTTGTAGTTCTTGGAGGCCAGCAAATAGATGTAGTGGTTTTAGTAGATTTACATTTGGCTTCTCTGGAGAGAACACCTCACCGAGAGTGTTGTGTATTTCCTGTTGTTCACTGGGCAACAAAATGCCTATGTCACTTTCATGTGTCGCTAATTCTTCAGTTCTTGTAGTTCCTCATTCATTTGGGAAAAACATTTCCCAAGTGAAAAATTAATTCAGTTCTTAAATGTTAAACTGAGATTTTTTTTAAAACTTGGAATTCAGCAGATTGACTATAAAAAGTTAGTAAAAACCTTGAAAATTGTGTTTAATTTTTTCTTCTCTTGTTCTTATTCTGCCCCCCCACCCCGCCCACCCCAGAAGTGGAGTGTTCACTGACCTCTGCCTTTTGCCTTTATTTATTAAACAGGATCTCACCGTGTAACTCAGGCTGTCCTTGAACCTAGAGGTCCTCCTTCCTCAGCCTCCCAGGGGCTGGGATCACAACATGGGCTACCACGACTTGGACTTCCCAAAGGAAAAGATGCCATGGAGAAGTTAGAATCTATTGATGTATAGCTTTTAGTGTTTTCTCCCTGACGTGGTCCTTTAGTTAACTAAATACTGGGGGTTTTTAGGAATCTCATGTTTTATAGGAATATACTGCTGGACCACGTGTTCAGGTTTCCTGTCCTCATTTTTCAGTCAAATGAACAGTACTGACAGAAGAGGAAGGACCATTGGTGAGACAGACTCACGGAAGGGTGAGGTCGCTTGCTTTTAAGTCACAGCTGGAGTCCTCATTCCCATTGCATGTTTCTCCAACTACCTGACCTGTCATATAAGGTCTGGTCCTAGGTGCTCAGTACCACTTTACGCTTCTAGTTTAGAATCGCCAGTTTTCATGGAGACACAGAAATTTAATGTCGTCACCACCACCACCACCACACACACACACACACACACACACACACACACACACACACACACAAAACCACCACTACCACCACCACCACCACCACCACCAACAACAACAACAACAAAAAACCACCCTTTCTTGGTTGCCAAGGTCTTTTCACCTTACAGTGACTTCTGGGCAACATGTCTGCCATTCCATACATGGGTCTACACCGAGGAGGAGAAGTCTGGTCTATCAGTTGATACGGAGAATTGTACGTTCTTTGTCATTTTTCAGCCCATAAAAGAAGGCCTGTATCATCTTGCTCCTTCCCAGCGGACACCAAACCTTTCAGAGAAGGCAGCAGAGGTTGCAGCCGCGTGAGGTTTTTGAGAGGAGTGGCGGGACGCCATTCCATAAGCCTGGCTTTAGAAACAGAGTCCTTTGGCGCTACTTTGACATGGCGCCAGGCCTGTTGAGGTGATTGTGCTCACTGGTGGTAACAGAAGAACAACAGATGGGCACCAGTGGGTGGGGCGTGCTATTGCAAGAGCAAAGTGACTTCACGCGTCTCCTTTCTCTTTATTTTCTCCTTAATCCAGCAAGGATGGCAGCTAACCACACAAATCTCTTCTACAAAGGCTGCTGTCATTAATAATCCCAGAGCCAGCCAGCATGTTAGCTCCGACGCTCGCTGGGTATGACTTTATTTCTGTTGCCACATGAGGAGACGTTTGGAGTATCCCTGGTGATGCTTGGCTGAGGCATTACCTCATGCAGTTTGCCTAAAATCTTGTTCTCATAGGTTTTACCTTTAGCCCAGAGATTCTTGTTGTGACAGGGTCAGTGGGATGTGGGGAGAATTCCTGCTTGACTCTTCATACCAGAATCCATTCCTAGTTGATATTTTGGAGACCCGAAATGCAGCCATTTGTTTGGTTGACTCCGTAAAACTTCGCTTCTTAAAAAAAAAGTCTTCATTACTTTGTTCTCTCCTTCCTTCCTTCCTTCCTTCCTTCCTTCCTTCCTTCCTTCCTTCCTTCCTCCCTCCCTCCCTCCCTCCCTCCCTCCCTCCCTTCCTTCCTTCTTTCCTTCCGTTAATGTTACCTATGCTGAGTTATTAGAGCAGAGAGAACAGAGACAGCTGGATAAAACCAGGGATGCCTCCAGATGTTGTTTCGGCATACTGCCTATTGGGGCTCCTGTGTTCATTGGAAGTAACAAAAGAACAGCAGCCGCCTACGGTGGGTGATTCCAGGCTCTTCCAGCTCCGTGCTCTCAGGAAGCAGTGCTGAGCCGTGCTCACAGCCATAGCTCCTGTGCCCCGCGGAAAGTGAACGAGAGCAGGAGTAAGCATGTGGGGACAGTAAGTAGGGTACTCGATGATTGATGAGTGACCTTTGGCAGCAGAATGATTTAGTGAAATCTGCAGAGATGATAGGCTGGCATCCTGGACCTCAACCACTTTCCTGCTATGAGAAAGAAGACATTCAAATAAAATCCACCTTATGGCTTTTATGGTGCCGCAGTGTGTTCGTGTTGCATTGTCTAAAGAGCTTTGTGCAATAAATACGTTCATTATATTAGCTTGGCTGTACAGTTAGATACATGTGCTAATCAGTATGCCTTGAGATGGGAGTATCCAGATATTCCACTAACACATTCTTTTGCTGAAGATTCCGGGCTTGTTTTACGGATAAGTAACTTTATAACCAGTTATTATTAAATAACTCTTTTTAAATGTTTTTAGTGGGTGAAAGAATTAAAACGGAGAAGAGAAGCCTTGCTTCAGATTGTCTTTTGAGATAGTGGTGAAGGGTCCAGAGCCTGCCTGACCCCATGACCACAGCTTTGTACGTCTTCCCTGTGTTTGTGGAGGCCTCATGTGTGTGCACAATGTCTTCGCCGATTCGCTTCCAGGTGTCAGCCTTCCCATCTGAGCAGCTGCGGTCGGTCCCTCTGCTTTGCTGATTAGAAACTGTCAACCACAGCTCGGCTTTGTCTCAGTGCAGACAAGCAGAAAGGATTGTGCCTTGGATTTAGAGTACTCATTCTGTTATTACCTCCCTCCCCCACCCCCACCTGGCAACCTTGACCTCCCTGGTCTCAATGGTCTTATGTGAAAATGGCACAGTCAATGATATTCAGTGTCATTTACAGGGTTGTTGGGGGAGTGGTGAATTAATGTACAGCGAGGTGCTTTGTAATATGTATGGTGTGTGTGTGTGTGTGTGTGGTGTATATGTATGTGTGTGTGTGTACGTGTGTGGTGTGTATGTGTGTGTATGTGTGTTGTATGTGTGTATGTGTGTGTGTATATGTGTGGTGTGTGTATGTGTGTGTGGTGTGTGTGGTGTATGTGGTGTGTGTGGTGTGTGTGTATGTGTGAGATGTGTGTGGATGTGTGTGTATATGTGTGGTATGTGTGTATGTGTGTGTATATGTGGTGTGTGTGTGTGTGTAGGCCAGAGGCTGATGTTGGGTGCCTTCTTCAGTCAAACTCTACCTTGGTTTTTTGAGACAAGGTCTCTTGCTGAATCTGGAACTCACACTCCAGCAAGACTTGTAGGTAAGATAGCTCCAGGTATCTGTCTGCCCGTTCCTCATTGACTCCCACCACACTACTGTGGTTTTTACACTGTGTGATTACAGATGTGTGCCTGACTTTACATGAGTGCCAGTGACCCAAACTTAAGTCGTCCTGCTCACGCAGCAAGCATTTTACTGACCTGTCATCTCCCCAGCCTCCTGTGTTCAGCTTTGAATACAGTTCTCCGGGGGAAAACAAAACTTCTCATAGTATGCTTTAAGCTTAGAGAATTCATTTTAATGATCTTGGTGCCTTTTGATTTCTCGTTTTCTTGATATAAACATCTTAAATACAGCCCCCAATTTCTTTATTTTGGCATGTTTTAGTCTCACCTTTACTATGTTACTTATTTAGAACTATTTATATTTGGGGATAGGCACATTTTTCCCCTTTGAGAAAGTTACCAGAACATTCTGTATGCTATCCCGTGTTACAACAACTAGGGCTTAGGGTAGGGTGGTACACAATAAACCTGTCTTACAGCTCTTCCTTAGGAACTAGGATTTTCCACGTCTTTTGAGCAATGACAGCCATTCCCACATCCTTTGTTAGAACAATGCTCTCCCTACAATCTCTCATCCTTGTCGTTCCTAAATCGTCATGGCCTTTTCTTTCCTTTCTCCCCAGGATCATAAGAGAGGTCAGGGGATAAAAGCCAAAAATGACCGGGAAATGGACTCGTATCAGCAAGTTGTACCTTTTCTTTTGCCCCAAGATTATAATTGTTAGAGAATCAATGATTTCAAGGTATCTGTTGTGACCTAAAAGCAAGAGGCAGTTTTTGCACAGTGCTTGGGAGTGCAAAGCCTGGAGCCCCACGGTCCTGGGGTTGAATCTTAGCTCTGGCACCTTCTGAATGACTCTGATGAGTTATTAGCCTCTACTGCCTCATGCTCTTTGTCTGTAAAATGAGTAGTTGTTAAAAAAGCACACGAAGAACACTTAACCTTTTGGCACACTGTAAATGCTCAATAAATGTTAATTGTTGTTGTTGTTATCATAAAAAGATGACCTCTGAAGGTTATGGAATATGTTTACACCTGCAAACTATTGGTTATGATGTGGCCTAAAACACGTTTTATCCTTATATTGGCTGTGTTCCCTGAGGCTTGAAGAACTGCATGAAAATCTGATTGGTCAGAGGATTTAAACACATATATCTTCATCACTATACATATATTATCCAGTCCAGGTGTTGGTGCTTTAGAGAGATAACCATGGGGATCCCAGGTTCCCTTCCCTTCCCTTCCCTTCCCTTCCCTTCCCTTCCCTTCCCTTCCCTTCCCTTCCCTTCCCCTCCCCTCCCCTCCCCTCCCCTCCCCTCCCCTCCCCTCCCCTCTCCTCCTCCCCTCCCCTCCCCTCCCCTCTCCTCCACTCTCCTCCTCTCCCCTCCCTTCCCTTCTTGTTCTTCTCCCCTCCTTTCTTCCACTCTCTTCCTCCTCCCCTTCCCCTCATTTGGTTTAGAATAAGCAAGTCTAAGTGCAGTGGGCAGAATATTACCACTCCCGGATGCCCAGAGCCCGTGAACAGGCTATATTATGTAGCAAAAGGGAATTAGAGTTGTAGATAGAATTAAAGTTCTTAATCAACCGGTCTTAGAATCAGGAGATTATCTTCAGTCATCTAGGTGGTCCCAATGCCATCTCTAATGCTGAAGGGAGAAAGGAAGAGCCATCCAGTGCTGGAGAAGGAGACGAGAGGAAGGTAGCTTTCAGAGTGATGTGCTCTCTCACACTGTCAGCCAAGATGGCTCCAGCACCTAGAAGGTGGAAAGGTAAAGAACCTGAGATTTTCATTTGGGTCCTTTAAGAAGGAATATAGCTCTGCTATCTTGGTCTTAGGGCCTGGAGGCCCATGCTGGGCTCAAAACAGACAACTGTAAGGCCATAAGTCAGTGTGGGTTTGAACCACCAAGTCCATGGTAACTTGTTTTAGTCTCAGTAGAGAATATAAAGTATATAAAGTGTGTGTGTGTGTGTGTGTGTGTGTGTGTGTGTGTGTGTGTATGTGAATGCATATAAAAGGAACTCCAGTGATTATTTTTTCTGAGGATTTAATTATAATTATTAGAATATTTTTCTGTTTTTTAAAATAAAAACTTCAGTACATGTGTTTAGTATGAATCTTAATTGATCTGACAGCACAGATGTTCACAGCAGCTTTACTTCCCAAATCCTGTTACCCAAATTATAGGCATTTAAAAAACTAGAACATGCATTTCTATAAGACGTCACACAGTTGTGGAATTTCAAATCACGTTTAATTAATTCTTATAGGAAAGGTAGAAATTACTCGGAATCATGGCTCTTCCTGAACATCTTGGACACCCCAGGCACCGCAGTCAGGACTTAATTGAATATGTCAACTCTTCATTGTGACGAAAGCCCATCTCCTCCCAGGCTCATCCTTTGTTCACAGCTCTCAGAATCCTTTACGGACCTTCCTGGGTTTCTTCATCACTAATTGCTGTTTACTACACAGGTTTAACATTAATATGAAGAGATGGTGCTGTAATTGGGACAATGGATGTGGTGTCTGTGACCTAGAGCTACTGGACATTCTGTCCTGACTGGGTGAGCTCCAGATGACTTCTTGGCTCTCCTTCCTCAGTGACTGTAGGGCACACAATTTTGCTTTTCCTCATTGTTACACCCCTTCTGTCCCTGGCACCCAATTTGTATCTTTTTTTTTTTTTTTTTTGGTTTTCGAGACAGGGTTTCTCTGTGTAGCTTTGCGCCTTTCCTGGAACTCACTTGGTAGCCCAGGTTGGCCTCGAACTCACAGAGATCCGCCTGCCTCTGCCTCCCGAGTGCTGGGATTAAAGGCGTGCGCCACCACCGCCCGGCTTGTATCTTTCTTAAAGAGATTCCAGGAACATCCCATCCTCTTACCCTGTTTCCTGTTAACCATGAGATAAGACTGACCCAGCAAGTCCTCTACAGCTCTGAAAAACCACAATCATTGATGAAACCACAAGCTGTGTGTTGGAAACATAGATGTCTGGAAGCTACTGTTTTAACCCTGCACTCATCATGGAGGACCTTGGAGACGAGTCTTGCTTTTCTTCTTGTTTTTCCAACGAAGAGCTCTCAGCTTTGTGGCTAGTGGAGCAGAGCCAGTATTCAAGCAATAAACCCTGTGAGCCCAACAACCTGACTTCTACGTTGAGAATGAGGTGGGGTGGATGCTGTCTAGTGCAGGCTTCTGGTCTCCAGGGCACAGCCCTTTGTTTTGTTTATAGTAGCATGTATCTGCTCGCAGGCTGGTGAGTTCACAGTACTATTTGTATTAGTGTCCAAGAACCAAAGGGATCCTCAAGAGCCAACTCACAGTAATAACCTTTCAAATGCCACATGAGCTAGAATGCAAGTTCAATAACACCTGGAGGCAAAGCATCTGTAACTAATAATTTTCATCTGAAGCTCAGAGCACCTTTTTCATTACAACTGAATAGATTCATTAATTAATTGGCAAAGATAGAACCATAAGAGAGGTCCCAGATCTCAAGGGGCGAGGCCTGAGTATTGCCACAACTCTGTGTTTAATGTTCTTTGTTCTGCCTTATTCCTTCCTGGAATGAACCACATGCTGACACTGTTGAGCTGTGTAGGGAAGGCTCATTTTCTTAGAATTTCTGGAACCTTCATGTCTTTGATTAATGTAAAATACTACAGCAGCAAGCTTGAATAATAATGGAAGCCATTTGATGCTGTGACCTACATAGCGTTGGGACTGACCTGACTAGGGTGATGGGGGAATGAAGAAAAGACAGACACACATACAGAAAAGCTGGGATCAGGTGGGTTGTGCACTCTGATGGAGATGCACATGGAGCACATTATTATATACAGCTGAACTAGGAGGAGGGTCAGCCAATCTCCATAGGGTAGGGGGTCTTTTTAGGGGAGCATCCTCAGGCTTCAGTCATCCAGGAGAAGGAAGCTAGTTGGTACTTTTTGCCCAGACTGTCAACATTCTTCCCTGGACCAAGGATTTGTCATTCTCATGGGTCTGAGACACTGGGGTCCTTGACACGGACCCCATATGCTCACATCAACAATACACTCAGGACTTCATCCACTTTCCACCACTGGACATATGGAGTATAGAAGATATGAATTTGTTTAAATCTTGGTTTTACAATGTACTAGTTGCAAGACATTGAGAAGGTTAATTGACTTCTCTAAGCCTTGGTTTAGTTGTTAGTAGAGCAAATAATGCTAGCATTACAGGGTAATCATGAGAACTAAGTGAGCTAATTCATGTGAAGTACTTAGCACAACGTCTAAGGTATAATTTTCAATCAAGTTTTAATTGATAGAAGTACTTGCCCTGCTCTTTCTATTTTTGGCTTTAAGAGGCACTGTGGCTTTTGCACATAGATAATGATTTTGGTTCTGTATTAGCTGTCCTTTGTTAACTCTGAAGGTTTTTGCAGAATCCCTCCTATTGATTTCTCTCTAACTGGATAACCCAGTTTCGGGGAACACTGAGACCGTGAAGAACAAGGACACCAGATACTGTGCTAGGCAAGGGGCAGGCTGACAGACTCATATGAACTGCCCTGTTATTTCTCATTTCCACAACACTGATCTTGTATGTACAGGATTGACTTCATGCTTGTCTCCCTCTTTCCTGAAGAAGGGGCCATCTTCTTACTATTGATTGACAGGAAATATGAGGGTTAGTTATTATGGAGTGTGTCCTTTCCAACTGAATTCCATAACGTTCTGGAAGAGTTGGGTCTGTGCTTCATTTTTCTTTGGGCCATTTCATGGTTCCACTTTCTATTACAAGGCGGTGATTGGATGACTTTGGATGACTGTTCTATTGTCAATTTGCTTAAGTGAAATAACTTGTTAGTGCTAGTATGATTATTTTACCAATTGAATGTAAGTTCCTCAAAACATCACAAGGACAGCTTACTAACAACGTTTTGGGGTGTCTGACATGCTCTAAGTGTTTTGCATACACTAATTAATGTCATCATCTCAACACTATGAAGTAAGTGCTATTACCAGCCCCATTATACAGATGAGGAAGTAGAGTAAGAGAAGTTAAGTAACTCCTATGGGATCTCACAGCTGGGGAATCAGATCTAGCTTGTCTAGATTCAAGTATTTGACCTCTGTTCCTTGTTGTTTGGTTTTTGAGACAGAGTCTCACTGTGTAGACCAGGCTGGTCTTGAATTTAGAGATCCACCTGCCTCTGCCTCCTGAGTTCTGGGGTCAAAGGCATGTGCTGCTGTGACTGGCTAGTACTTGTTCTTAATTAGTCCATGATTTTGCTTCTTGACCAGACGTGACCAAGTTCTCTTCTAGCTTTTGCTAATGCCTCACCTCTAGGTTTTTCTAGAGTACTTCTGGATCTTTGTCTTAGTCTCCTTCTCTTCCTCAGTTTGCAGATTCCTCTTGGATAGGCCGTAGTTTTATTTGCCTTCCACCATGAGACTTCTCTCTTTAACCAAGGTCAGGCTGGAATGTTGGGCAGTTGTTTCCTGGGTGGCGACAGTGAAGGGGAGTGGGCATAGTTATTTTATTGCTAGTGGGCCAATCAACAGTCCTCACTGATGCACAGGTAGGGCTCTCACGCTCTTATCTTCAGTTGGGAATAGATAGTTCTCTATGACCAAGGACACAGCTGTCTCTTCCCAAATTTTCTGGGTCAATAGGTTAAGTGGCTTCTCCAAGGGCCTTGGATAACAAATGTAGGATAGCATTCTCCACGGTGACTCCCAAGGCACCTGCTGGTCCCACTAGGTCACTGTACAGAGCTGTGATATCCAACTTTTGCTTCTGATTTAGAAGGAAGGTCCTCTTGATTTTTTTTTTCTGAGAAGGACACAGGGAAAGGAGCCCCTGACCTGCTTTCACCCTAGGAAATATCAGAACTTGCTACCTTAGAGAGTTTCTTCAGGTAATACCAGTATATCTCCCTCAGTTGCTACATCATGTCAGGCAGGGAAGGAGAAGAAGGTTAGGGAGTGGAGAAGATGGAGAGGGAAAAGGAAAGGGAACAGAGTCTGAGAAAGGACAATAAAGAAAACACATTCAGAAGCTTTGCTTCTCTGACATCTTATTGAGATGTTTAGAAAATCAGCATTTTCTATGGTATTCTTATGTGCCTGGAAATGGTAGCCTTTAGCTTAAAGATATTGCTTAAGAAAATCCCTCCAAGCATGATGCTCAACCTGAAAGGATCATTCCAATTAAAACAAGCCTTTCCAATGTTGCCAAACCGGGCTGCTCCCATTTGACTGGGTGCGTGGGTAGTTCCCATGAAGCTGTGAATCCTGCGTGAACACATTGACCAGGTATTTCCAGCCGGCCAAATAGGTGAAGGATTCATTTCCTATAAAAGACATTTGATTACAGTGTTGAAACAATGAACACATTCCAGGCTTGCCTGTGATGACACTAACCCAGGGCTCTGTGTTGTAGATGCTGATTGACTCAGCCTATGAATTCTTCCTAAAATGAGCGTGTGTGTGCACATGTGTATGTGTGAGTGACACACTTTCCTTTGCTTCTGAACTTTATTCTCCTCATTCTCTCTTATTTGAAGGGGGTCATTTGCTTTTAAAATGCCTTTTAATTATTAAAAAAACTATTTTTAAATAAAATGATTAGATTAGGATAAATGTAGCTAAGAAACAGGCTCATTTCTGCCTAGAGTAAGATATGTTTCCTTCCCATTGTTTGCTACATGGGAATCATGGGAGTTCATAGGAAGACACTACAGTAACTAGTTGCTAAGGATCATATAGAGAGTGCTGATACCCTTTATAGCCTTTAAAAGATACTTGGAGGAGGGGTCTGAGGATGTTATTTCTGGCATCATGTCCTGTTTATAGATAGATGACTAGACACAACAGAGTGAGTCACATCGCAGCAAGATGCGACTGTGATCTTTTGTAAGAGAAGCCAAGCAAGGACATTAGACTTGAAGAGTCTGTGATGAGCACTCAAAAGTAAATGGAGAGAAGGCGAATGGTGCCTCTGGGACTGAGCCAGAGGTCGGTGTCTTGTAGTTGGCTCATGGTTGATTCCATTAGCTCCCCTGTTTGGTTTTTGCTGCTGTCCAGAGCAGATGTGCTGGGATGTGAAGCAGAAGGAGGAGTTGGATTTTCTCGTTGATCAATTGCCTTTTCCTCTAGACTCTTTACTGTGATAAGAAGATGGCAACCGGCTGCTATCAAAATAGCTTTCTAATGTTAAAGCTCACCCAGCCCGTGAGCTTGGGTAAAGAGGATAGTTGGTGCTGACGGCACAAGGCTCCTAAATGGTTTCTCATTAGAGGCAGCAAGTAATGGGAATGGAACTCTGAAGAACTGAAAAAGCATCAGTGCCGCCGTGCATTTCTGCTAGAGGAGATTACGTAATATATAATACAATAAGGGAATTTAAAGTACTTAGAGTTTGGTCTCATCATTGTGTGGCCCCGAGTGCTAGCTTCTGTTATCTGTGGTTTTTTTCCAAGGGTTAGATGGGATTATCATTCGTAGCTATTTTATGGTGGTTGTGTGATCATCAGGTGAATTCAAACACTTGCTAATGTATTGACTGTTATTGGTTAACCCTGGCTTAGAGTCAGGTAGATAGACAGTGGAAGAGGTGCTGTCTGTGAATGTGAACATCTATAGGACTAACGTGGGAGTCTAAAGAGTCAAAAAAAAAAAGGGTGGATGGAGACGATCAGTGTATACTGTCTGCATATGTAGAAAGATCACAGTGGATCCTCATTCATGCACAGTTACTGTGTTAACTTAAAAAGATGGTGTGTGTGTGTGTGTGTGTGTGTGTGTGTGTGTGTGTGTGTATGTACGTGTGTGCTTGTGTGTGTACTAGTGCATGGGAGGAGCATTGGCCAATGTCAGGTGTCTTCTCTTATCACTCTTTATTTCAGCTCTTTAGAAGACAATGTCTCACTGAACCTATAGCGCACCGATTGGCTAGCCTGGGTAACCACAAGCTCCAGCGGTCCTCCTGTCTTGGCCTTTCCAGCACTGGGATGACAGGGGTGGATAACTGCACCTGGCTCTGAGTTGGTTCTGTGGATCCCAACTCAGGTTCTCACACTGCTGACCTATTGCTGAAGTATGTGAGAAACAAACAACAGGCATACAAATGAGTCCTTTACCTCTCCCCGTGGCTGTGTATAGGATACTTATTTAGCTCTCTAGAAAATTCCAGACCACACTGCCTTTTTTTTTTTTTGGCTATAGATATACAAAATCCTGCAGATTTTTTCTTATATGCTTTTATACAAAGGAGGCAATTAAAAACAGACAGGCCTTTGAGGTGCCAGATTCTCTCTTCATTATGCAGGTCATAATATTTTGTTTTCACCATGGGTGGCATGGGAGGTATTTTGGTTGAAGTAGGAGAAAGATTTTTTTGGGGGGGGGGCATGAACAGAGAGTGTCATTACCTCATCAGCCCAAGGTTAGAGATCCCTAAACCCTGGATTCGGGTGGAATCAAAATCCCGGAGCAAGGTGAGCAGCTAGCTCTCAGTTCTTGCCAAATGGATTTCGAGTTAGCGTTGATGGTGTGTACCAGGAAGGACCCAGCACTGAGTCAAACCCAAAGGAAAGCCCCATGGATGGAACTGACACATGTCTAGGGTCTAACTTAGGGACTCAGAACGCATTTCTGCCTAGCACCGTACATCGTTTTCAGAGCCTGGCCACCATCATTAGTCCACTGAACCCTTCCACTATGTGCCAGGCAGGGCCAATGCTCTTAAATCGCTTTTACTCAAGGTCACCCACAGACTGGATGGAGGCTGTTCGTGGTTTCTGAGTACCAGTTCTTCGCTCTTCCCATGCTTCCATCTTGCAGGCTGAGATAACATGCAGGGAGGCACTGAAAGGAACTACTCTGCATTTTTCAATGAGAAATTAGCAGCAGAAGGTCCTCCTGGGAGTTCCGCATTCCGCCTGCTTTGTGTAAGCCACGGCTTGTCTGGAGGAGGCACGTGAGCTACGAGCTGCGAGCTCAACAAGGCAAGTGTCTTTGATGTGAGCATCAACTGGTGTCTGATACATACCCTTAAGAATTCAAAAATGCTTTATTAATATAATTGTGGGTATAATCACAGGAAATGTTCTTTTTTTTTTATTCCCCCCAAACACCGAACATTGTTAAAACTTCCAAATCATGACTGGACAACTAAATTCACTGAGAAAAAAACTTTTAAAATGAGACAATGACAGAATGAGGTCTAGGCTGTAGCTAGTGGCAAACGTACATAATGATCATGTACAGAGTGGGTTCCATGTGACCTTCACAACAGCCCTGTGAAGTAGGCATGGTCCTCATTGAGCAAACAAGGGAATCAGTTGGATGAAGGCTGAATGCTTTGTGTGGTAACATGGTAGGAAATAGGCAGGTTTAGGACATCAGGTCTTGGGACTTTACATTTTATGTTTGATTTAGATTTTTTTTTTAACTAACACCTCTGAAAAGTTTCAATCTTTTTTTCAAAGAATGACTTACTTACTTTGTGGCCCTGTTCTAAAAGTTGTGATACTGGCTGGTGTAGAATGGTGGCTGCTGGCATGTAGAGCAGCCTCTTGCTTGCAAGCAGAGATTACTCACTAATGCTCTTTTGGAAAGTTTGTGGATGGTAATTCCATCTCTCTCTGATGGATAGACTGAGGCAGGAATCTAAGCTATTTTGTCATTGTTACCCATCAGGTCTTATGTCTTGAGAAATCCAGCTCTATGCCCCTTGTCAAACAAGTAGATCAAACTCCTATACCCTAAGGGATAGAAAGAGAAATAGCCAACATTTAATGAAAGGACCCAGGGTATTGCTTCAAAATGACGCCATAGAGAGAGCTCTAGATTCATCCCACACAACTAGTCCTGATTCTTAAAGACATTTGGAAAAGAGCCTTGTGGTTCCCAAAGTTTCAGAGACTATACATATCTGTCACATGTGAAGGCATAGGCCTATAATCCCAAATATGCCGGAGGCTGAGGCGGGGAGATCATCTGCAAGTTTAAGTCCCACCTGGGAAACAGAGTAAGTTCAAGGTCAGCCTTGGCAATTTGGTAAGACCCAACCTGAAAATAAAACATGAAAATAAGGGTGGGAGGAGAGTGTAGAGCTTGCCCAAAGCCCCCTGGCACCCCAAAGTTACTTTTGGTGAAGGGAACATATACTAGTGCAGATAAGCAATGGTTGAGGTAGTAAAGGTCAGCAAGATCCAGGCTTGTTATTGTTTCATTCCTGGAAACTAGACTCTGGGGTCTTTTTTACGTATTCTGTTCCTGTGTTGGCTTCATTCTATATCCAAAGAAGGAATCTAGAAGGCAAGGCTGTGGCTTTTTACCTTCACGTGCCAATTGCCAAAACCAATCCCAGAACTTGTCTGACTGGCTCTGCAGAGGCACAGAGATAAACAAGGCTTGACTAAACAAAAGGAAAACCTGCCTGTCCATCACATGGCTAGGCAAGCAATGTAGGACTTTGTAGGTCTTTGTGAGCACTCGCTACATCCCATCCCAGCGACAATGCAAAAATGTCCTTCCAGAGAAATGTGACTTATTATCATATTGGTGGCAGTGACTTAGGGAATGAGAAGAGTAAAGGTTGGGGACCCACTGTAGTAGTAAGAAGCTAGGTACCTTAAGGGACTTTCTTAAACCTTTCGGGCAGGAGCATACACTGGCCTCTCTTTCATGAATGTGGGTCATTCTCATCACCTTGGGATGCTAGACTTTGGCAGGTCTGATTATGTAACAAGGCTGCACATGCTCGTGAGAAGAAATGACCTTCCCATCCTTGATCTCCTTGGTGATGGTGCATATCTTAACCAGTATCCTGGATGGGGGTCCAGAGGCACTGCAGGGCTTGTGAATCCAAGGGAAAGATGAAGATGTGCAAATTGGGGCAAAGCACTCCATAGCTCTGGCCTGGCAGGATGGCTCACATTTGGTGGTACATGGGTTACAAGGAAGCCTAAGTAGAAACAACAACAACAAGAACAGAATTTTAGATGTGATTAAGGAAGGACAATACTAGCTATGGAGAAGATGGGAGTGGCTAAGCTGTCAATACTTGTCATTCAAAATAATCACTGCTAAATGCTTATTCGTTCATTTTGTGCTGTGGTTATAGTAGAAGAACCAGAATCAGAGAAGATCTGTTGGAAGACAGCCTCCTGGCTTCAGAAGTGTTACCTGGTTTAAGCTTCCACTCTAGCCCCATGGGAACCACATTGTACCAGCAGTCGAAACAGGGACAGAGCCCAGCTCTGTTGTTTGCTAGTGGGCAACGCTGGGTGAACCAGTCAGCCCTCTGGAGCTTCAGTTTTGCATGGGCAGAATGGACATAATGGGAATTAAACTCACGGATCAACATGGGTTGATACAGCAAGTGTAGGGGCTTACTATCTGGAAAATGGAGATGAGTTAGATAATTTTCTTGTGTGGGGGAAAATTTTCATACAGTTAGTTGTGATCTGAATCCCACTTATGGGGGAGTCTTTAGAACATCACCAGGAAGTGTGGAAGTGCCCTTTTGATGTCTCTAAGCATTTTGTTTTTAAGAAAATTAGAGTAGCCAGCAGTTTGTAGTACGCTCTTTTTGAGATACGTGATTCTAATTGGCTAACTTGTGGCCTTTTGCCGTACTGTAGTTCTTTAAAGGAACAGTGTCAGGTAACATTGCACTTGGGCTGTGTGCACGTGCCAATAAAGAGGTTGCAGTGAACAGAGGTGACTGATTATTTGGGGGCAATTGGTGTCCTTTGCAATTTTAACAAAGCTTTTGTGGGGTTAGTTTGGTCTGAGTTACTCCAAGAACTCATGGTTAACGCTGAGTTCTTTATGGGTCAGTTGGCTTATTATCATTAAAAACAAAACAAAACAAAACAAAAAACCTTTTTATTTGTAAAAGAAAGGATGTTTCAGCATCCTCTCTTTTACATGTCAGCATGCTCCTATTGGGGTGAAGGGCAATATCTAGACAGGGTTGGGGGTTTCAGCCTGAGCACTGTGGTCCCCTATGGGACCATTTTGAAAAGTTTGAAAAGTTTCTCATTTCAGCAAAGTCCCATGCTCATCTTAGACCAGTGGATCTCAACCTTCCTAGTGCTGTGATCCTTTAACACAGCTCCTCATGTTGTGGTGACCCCCCCTTTAACACAGTCCCTCATGTTGTGGTGACCCCCCTCTAATACAGTTCCTCATGTTGTGGGGACCCCCCTTTAACACAGCTCCTCATGGTGTGGGGACCCCTAGCCTTACAACTATTTTTGTTGCTGTTTCATAACTGTAATATTGCTACTGTTATGAATCGTAATGTAAATATTTGGTATTTCTGAGTTCTTAGAAGAGCCCTGTGAAAAGGCTGTTTTGCTCCAAGGGATCAAGACCCACCCACAGGTTCAGAACCTTTGTCTTAGTAGGATGCAACCTATAAGGAACTAATTCGGTATGTTGCTCTTCAAACCAGTGTAGTTCTACCCACATCTCAAATTGGGACTAGGGTACAATTGTAGGTCTTTAGAGAATATTTGATAATCTCCATCCATATTTTCCCATCATTGCCAAGAAGATCAAAGTATTGTTCTCTGATGCTCCTTCCGTGTGTGTGTGTGTGTGTGTGTGTGTGTGTGTGTCTTGCTCATGTATGTTGTTTTAATTTTACATACCTGCCATCCAAGCTCTCCAGAAGGCTGCGGTAGGTGGCGATCTCACACTCCAGCCGGGACTTGATGTCCAGCAGAACTTGATACTCCTGGTTCTGTCTTTCCAGGGCACCCCGGATATCTGACACCTGAGCCTCCAGGTTATGGATTAGACCCTGGATCTGGGCCAGCAGGGTTGTGTAGCGGGCCTCTGTCTCTGTGAGGATGCATTCCTGGGAATCTCTCTAAGGAAGAGGAGGAAGACAGATTCAAATGATGACTCCCTTAAAATTCCCTTAAGGTCACTGTTAAGGCCATTTTAAACAATAGTTTCTTTGTGACACTGCTAATGACTCTCGAAGCCCTTTATTACTTCTTAACCAAATACATGCAAGACAAAAATGATAATGTTTCTTTCCTTTATCCCTCTTTTTAAAAATCTCTTTGGTTTATTTCTCCCATGCCCCTTTTTGCCACTTAATCTCTTATCCTCTAGCTCACGGGGGGGGGGGGGGGGGGAGAGAGAGAGAGAGAGAGAGAGAGAGAGAGAGAGAGAGAGATCCACCTCACTTCATTGAAACCCAGGCATTAAAATCATACCAAGACACTTCATTCAGCCAGCGTTTGAGTCTTTCAAAGGAAGTGAGCAATGTTTAACTACAGGCATTTCCCTCAGTGGGTCAATTCCTTCAGAAGTGGGTCAGTTCCTTTATAAGTGCGTCAATTTCTTTATAAGTAAAATATGAGTGTTGAAATTTGAATGCGTCAAGTTCTTTCTTGTTCTACCATTTTGTAAGTCTACACATAATGGTGGGATTTTAGGCTTTAATAACCCTGGCTATTCACACGATTATCTCAATTTTTATAGATGAGAAAAATGAGGTTCGATGAATTGCCCAATATCACATGACTAAGAGGTGATGAAACCTGGGGCCAGGTTTTCCTATGCCCCTCCTAGCAGGCCATTTGAGTGCTATCTTATTTCAGAGTTGTGGTCTCAGGATGCAGAGGTGGTGCTGGCTCTGGGATCTGATCCCAACACGTTTCTTCAGCAACTTGGAGAAGGCCACTCACTGCTTTTAGATCTCAGAGTCTCTATCTGTGAACTAGGTATGAAGGCGCTTGGTGTGGATCTGGCTTAGGAAAGTCTCCCACATTCTTGGAACCCCACCAGTAAAGTTGGTTAATGGTTTACATCATATCTTTCAGAACTTTGTTTCAGAATTCCAATATGATAGCTTACAATAATGCTTTGCAGAAAATAAATCAAATGCTCTCCTGGTGTTTCCAAAAGTGTTTTCCGTGGGTCATGACCACTACGACACACACTTGGGGGGCAGAAAGAGCTTCTGCAATCAAATAAGCTTTGGAACGCTGAGTCCTGCGCATCTCCTTCTTGGAGGTCCATGTCATCTTGTAGGCTACCTTGTAGGCAGGCTAACCTTTGTTCAATCCAACATTTCCAAGACTTACTCGACCATGAAGTTCTTTTCTAGCCACAGACCCTTTAACCAACAGGGACACAGTCTGGGAAACAGTGGAACACTCAAGACATCAGGGAGTGTTGCCACCAGGGTAAGGTTAGGCTTGGTGAGCCTCTGGGTACCATTCGGTGCTGGGCCTGCAGTTCCACCTCGAGGGCACTTGTGGTTCGTCTCAGTTCTATGACGTCCTTCTGACAGCACTGCTGTTCCTGAGAGCTGGTCACTACTTGTTGGTTCAGCTCCTCCATCTGAAACACAGAGATCCCGGGTATTTTACAAGGAAGCATGACTCACAGAAGGCCTCCCAGAAATGTCAGCGCGTTGTTTTTGACTTGTTTGCTCTCCCCACCTGTGTATCGAACCATTGTTCTACGTCTTTACGGTTTGTCTCCACAATGGACTCGTAGCGGCATCTCATTTCTTGTAGAATTTGATTTAGGTCAACGGAAGGGGCAGCTGTAACTTCGATGTTGATTCTGTCCCCCAGTTGGCACTGCAAGGAATTGATTTCCTACGGGAAGAAAGAAGAATTTGAATTACTTAGCGAATAGATGACCCTTCCCTACTGTGTTCTTGTTTCAATCTGACAGAAATAATTTGGTCTAATTGGGTCTGGAATACAGCCCACAACAAAGGGATACATGATTTATAGGTGTTATTCAGATGCCCTACAATGATTGAAGATGATTTCAGGTATGACTCTGTGCATAGATATGTGCAAAAAAAGAGAGAGAGAGAGAGAAGGAATTGACTAACAAGATCAGAATTTCATACATTTTAAGATCATTTCTAGAGATGAAGAATGGAGGCAGTAGCATGGAGGTGGGTATCATGTGGAAAGACCACTATCTCCATGACGCCCATATGAACTTGTGCCAGAACTGGCTTGTGTCAGAACTGGCTTTTTCCAATAGGAGATGGTAGAAGTCCGTTTAAGGATTTCTACAAAAATCAGTGAAGATGAGAAAATTGGGATGATGGGGAATATTCTACCCACATGGCATTAGATGTAATATAGTAAGTTGGCTGTATGGGCTGTAGTAGTATAATCAAAGCAGACAAATGGGGACGTGTCTAGGGGGATACACTTTGTTATGTACGACTCAGAGGAACTGATGCCAATTTTAGGGGTTTAGCTTGGGCTGAGTCTTGGTCTTTTTCTCACCTCTTCATGGTTGGTTTTGAGGCACAGAAGTTCCTCTGTCAGAGACTGGACTCGAGCCTCCAGGTCAACCTTACTCAAAGTCAGCACATCCAAGATCTGCTTCAGGCCCTTGGCATCAGCTTCTATGAGCTGGCGTAGCGATAACTCGGCTTCATAGCTTAAAAAAAAAAAAAGGCATTAGAAAGGAGATGTCCAAGGCAAGCTCAGCAGAACTCCCGGCTTCATTCTCCTCTGGGACGCTCACTGAGTGTTTCTATGGAAGAGTTTATTCTTTGTAGAAGTGAAACCATTTGATCCATATCATGACTTAGTTGTTATGCTTAGGA
>CABHPH010152666.1:0-44270 GCA_902168325.1 Peromyscus nudipes
CTGTGGATCTCTTCATTTGCTTCCATCAGTTACTGGGTAAAGGCTCTGTGATGACAGAGTAGTCACCAATCTGATTACAGTAGATGGCCAGTTCAAGCACCCTCTCAACTACTGCTAAAAGTCTTAACCCAGGATAGCTAAAATAATCATATATAATAAATGAACTTCCAGAGGCATCACCGTCCCTGACTTCAAGCTCTACTATAGAGCTATGGTAATAAAAACAGCATGGTATTGGCATAAAAGCAGACATGTGGATCAATGGAACCCAATAGAAGACCCTGACATAAATCCATACACCTATGAACACCCGATTTTTGACAAAGAAGTCAAATTATACAATGGGAAAAAGAAAGCATCTTCAACAAATGTGGCTGGCATAACTGGATGTCAACATGTAGAAGATTACAAATAGATCCATATCTGTCACCGTGCACAAAACACAAGTCCAAGTGGATCAAAGACCTCAACATCAAACCAGTTACACTGAACCTGATAGAATAGAAAGTGAGGAATAGCCTTGAACACATTGGCACAGGAGACTATTTCCTGAATAGAACACCAGTAGCACAGACACTAAGGCTGACAATAAATGGGACCTCATGAAACTGAAAAACTTCTGTAAGGCAAAAGACAATCAATAAAGCAAAATTGCAGCCTACAGAATGGGAAAAGATCTTCATCAACCCCACATCTGACAGAGGGCTGATCTCCAAAATATATAAAGAACTCAAGAAATTATATATATATATGTCTTTTCGAGACAGGGTTTTGCTGTGTAGCTTTGGAGCCTGTCCTGGAACACCCTCTGTAGCCCAGGCTGGCCTCCAACTCATGGAGATCGGTCTGCCTCTGCCTCCTGAGTGCTAGGATTAAAGGCATGTGCTACCACCATAGATTATATTTTTAACAAGCTTACAACTGGTAGTTTTCCATATGGTTTTTTTTAATGTATCTTAAGTTGTGGTTATCCCCACCTCCTCCTCTCATCATCCTCCCTGCCTCCCTGCATAGAACTTCCTACCCCCAGAATACCACTCCATTGACTCCCATGTCAGATTTTTTCTACTACTCCCTCTCCCTAAGGCTTATTTCTTTTCTTCTTCCGTGTGATGGCTCCCTTTATCTTTCTGACCTTTACTGCCACTCAAAGCTAGGCATACTACTCTAAAAATTCACACCTCGAGTGTACATATAAGGGAAATATACAGCATTTGTCTTTAGGCCCTACTACCTTTGTGTTACCTCACTCGGTTTCTAGCAAATTTTATTCTTTTTTTTTTAAATCACTGAATAATATTCCATTGGCTGTATGCATCACATTTTCATTATCTGCCATCCATTGATGGACATCTAGACTGGTTACATTCCCTTAATACTGTGAGTAGAACCACAGTGAACAAGAGTATGATACCTCAGTTGTAAATCTTGGATTCCTTTGGATAAATGCCTTGGAGCAGTATCGCTGAGTCACTGGACAAATTTTTAGCTTTTTGAGGAACTTCCACACTAATTTCTGTAGTGGACACACCAGTTTTTCTACCTCCTCTTCAGCATTTGTAGTCATTTGTTTTATGAATAATAGTCATTCTGACTAGAGAAAAATGAAATTTCAAAGTAGTTTTAACTTTAATTTCCCAGTGGCTAAGAGTTGAATAGTGTTTAAAGTACCTGTTAACCATTTATGTTCCTTAATTTTGCAAGTTCTCTGTTCAGTTTCATAGATCATGTTTTACTTTTACTCAAGTTGTTTTTCGTGTTTAATTTTTTAAACCCTTTGTGTAATTTACACTCCAATTTTCTGTCTAACATTCAGCTAGAAAGAATTTTCTTCCTTTCTATAGACTTCCCTTTCACTCCGTTGACAGTGTCCTCGGCAGAGGCGAGAGCAATGAGGAACAGAGTGGATTGCTATGGCCTCCTTCCTTATATGAACAAGGAGGTTCTGTGGAGGAGAACAAGAGCTGAATGGGGACTGGGTGGGGGGCGGATTCTGGACTGACTTCTTTACATCCTAGAGTGATCAGGGTGGGGAGGCCAATGGTTTAGTGAACTCCCAAACCTCAGATAGTGGCCAGGAGTTGAGATGAATGTATAAGCAGACTTCCTAAACCTTGAATGATGAATAGGGGCTAGGGCCAAAATATACATTCATTCCATACCTCAGATGATACCTCAGATGATGAACTACAGTTGGAGCCAAAGTTACTAACACAGTGGGCAAGTTCTGGATATTAAAATAAATTCTTAAGGATAAAGTACATGACATGAGAGATTATACAAATCCACATGAAAGGTCAGAGTGCTAGTAAAGATAATAATGCAAAGAATTGCAAAAAGGAAATAATCAACCTTAACAGACCGGGGCCTTAATCGCATTGGCTTAGTCCCTTAATCTTCACTATTGTCTACTGACTAGAATTAAACCAAAGGCCCTGCATGTAAGATTACATAGGCCATAAACATTAGAGGACACAAATTACTGAGTGTCAACTTAAGGTCTGATTATTACAGATAACACACACAAAAATAAAGTTGAGTATTAGTTTAGATATATTACTGTTCTTGAGTCTTTTCAATATGAATTTCCAGACAAAGGAGATGATAAAATACATTCACCATGGGTTCTATATGAAATTGCAATATATGTTGAGTAGTCCTTAGGCAAGATGTAACAAAATATTTGTTTATATGTGGATTTTATTATTAGCATGATGCAAATATCCCTGAAAGTCTCTGTATGAAAAAACCTGAGTAACTACTGAATTAAAATCAACTTGTTGCCAGAAGGAATCTCACAAGTTTAGATAGTGAGAAAACCCACAAAATTATTTACTGCAATAAACAAAGAAAGACAGCCTTTTAGGAATGAGAAGACCCAATAAATTAAGCATGCTAAAAACTGTTTGAGATTTCTTAAGAAATCCATTTACTTAGAAAATACATTTTTCCAATGAGTGTGCTGTAGATATGACCAAATCAGTTTGATATAAATAAAATACTACCCTCATCTAAAAAGTATGACCTTATAGAATGAATTTACAAAAAGATGAATTTGTATACACACACACACACACACACACACACACACACACACACACACATGGGGGGGAGAGTGAGCGAGCACTGAGGCATTTCATTTTAGAATTATATCTATGGCTAAAGTCATACCCTGCATGACCTCTAGTTCCCTTTGAATGACCAGCAGCCTCTAGGCTTTGCCTTTGACCATCTAATGGTACAGGCAGGTGTCTCTTGCAGCCCTGAGTACCATATATAGTCAGTGGTTCTTCTGTCTCTCAACTTATTTCAGGCTGATATTTTCCACAATCTCATCACAGGGTGTGATGAATAACCAGCATTAAAGCATTCAGCATCAGTTTACTAGCCAGCTGCCAACTAACTATGATATCCATGCCTCATATATTAGTTTTCATTACAGAAGACCCCTGCTCCTATGTGTCATTTTTTTCTAACAGTCAGGCTGGCCAGGTGTGCTAACACAGCTCTGACTCCCCAGTCATAGGCAACAGGTGGCTATGTCCTTCACAGTAGGGCAAAGATCCAGGCTGATGAGGAAGCTACCATTTCAAATATTAACCAAGGGCAAAAGGTCTCTGGAGGGTCTCCAACTAACAATTAAATCTTCTTTCCAAAGAGACACAGCTCACTTTCCCTCCAAGGTTACATGACTTCAGGGAAACAAAGAAGATACAGGAATCATTCTCCTCTCATGTTCTCCAAAGATAAATGTCAGAAATATTGTACGATCAGTATTGATGATTATTATAATAACCACCAGGATTTCAGAAATAATGATTCAATTCAGAGACCTTCTTTTTTCCTCTGAGAGGAAAAATATGGGCAAATGTACACAGCAGGAGAAAAAAATTATTTTGAGTATGTTGCAGCTGGATTGAAATATGAGGGGCATAATGGAGAATAGGTGTATTTCAGTTTCACTTTAAGTATATCATTTCATCTAGTCCCTCTACTGGACAAATCACAATATAATAATATCTTACGTCATTTAGCAAAATTCACATTCAAGTGTCAAGATTAATCATGGCATTTTCTTCTCCTTTAACTGACATATCTGCTGCCCCCTGCTTGCTGTGTCTGCCTCACAGAGAATTAGCAAATAATGTAGTTTAGAGGATTTTAAAGTCAGTCATATAACCCCAAGCATGATTGCCCCCCCCTCGCCCCCGCCCCCGCAAACATTGCAAAAGGCAAAAACTGGAAGGAAAAAAACCACATCAATATTGGGTGATAGTATTGGGGTTAAAAGCTGGGATTTTATTCTAGGGCTGAAGAGAAAGCTCAGTCAATAAAGAACACATGAGCTGGGCTCGATCTCTAGAATCTACATGAAAAAGCCAGGCATGATGGCTCATGACTGTAGTCTCAATACCAGAGACATGGAGGTAAGTAGATGCCTGACTCTCTTTGACCAGCCAGCCTTGCTTACTTGGTAATCTCTAGGCCAGCAAGAGATCCTGTCTCAAGAAAAAATATATCAGAAGGTCATAAATAACATCTTAATAACCCTCTGGACTCCATACACATGTGCATACATACCCACTCCACATGAACACACACACACACACAAATGCAAATTCACACAATCAGGTATTCTAACATCTACATCAACAGTTTTGGGTTTATACAACATTTGCTTTGATACATCAAGAACACGAGTAATGATTAGCTATTACAAAATGTAATAAAGGCCCCAGAGATTTTCATTCATAACAGCAAAAGAAAAATGCTGAGTTGTAGCTTTAAAAAAAATCTAAAAATAGTTTTTTTCAGTGGTACAGAAAATGAATGCAGAAATTTCCAAACAGAAATATTAAGAGAATATCAAACTGGGACACATACTCAGGTGTGCATGCAGACCTGCTTTGACAAAAGTGTGTGTATAGGGGGGTGTTATTACAAATGGCCCCTGGAAATGATGACTTTTTATTTAATGCTAATGGGAAAATTGAACTTCTGTAGGAAAAATATATTTTTTGCTTAAGGCACATGCCAAAGTCAAGCCCAAGTATACTAAACACCCCAATGAGTAACGTTAATCTCACATGTCTGGGAAAAATATAGGTAATTATCCTTAGACTATCAGGGTGAAGAAGATTTCCTTAAACAAAGCAATACGATTATAAAGAAAATACTGTTCCATGCATGCAATAAAATAAATCATAAAGTATTTCAAAACACACGACTCAGACAAGGAGAATCTTTATAGCTTGTTCAGGCAGCTAGTATAAAAAATATCTAAAAATCAATAATGCACCAAATATGTATGAGTAATTCACCTGAAAGCAATAAGCATGTGAAAAGAAAATGTTCAGCCTCAATGGTAATCAGGAAAAATGCAAATTAAACCCAGTACTTTCTGTCACAGGCATGAGAAACAGTACCGTATTCTAGGGGAATGGATCTTAAGAAAGAATCAAGAGATAGCACTGCTAATGGCTAATATGACAAGAGAGATAAATACATATTCTGCTTTGATATTGTTTGCAGGCTCTTTTTGGCTTCCTTTGCTACATCAATTTTTTTCTTGCTATAAATAGTTCAGGGACAGACAGCAAAGGGGATATAATCAAAGCATGCCAGAAAATGATGTGTACTGCAGTCTTAAAGGGATCTTGAGGCTTGTAGCATCACTGAACTGACAGTCCTGCAGAAAACACACACCTACATAGGAAATATAGCCTGCAGGAAAGACAGTTCAGCATATAATTTAACAAGGTGCTAATTAGATGAACAACAACAAGAAACGAGCCAGGAAGATACCTTTGGAGTATTTTTCAAATGCTGAAGGACTGGGATAAAATGCTAAGGGTTTTTGTACAAAGTCAATGTATTACTTACCACTCAGCTCCATCATTTTGTCAGTGTCAGTCATGCCATGTGGGTCGATGGAGATTAGCTGGGCAGTTTTCAGATGAATTTGCTACGTACTATATGTCTACATACTAGAGTAGATGCCGAACAGTGGCTATTAGTGGATATTCACACATCAAACATCTTAACTAGAACGTTTAGAACAGGAGAGAATAGAACCTTTTTTCTCTCCAGGAAATGTCTGAGTCTAGTCTGGTCAAGCTGACTAACACGTATAGCATCATGGGCATGCTGTGGAGTTTAACCCAGCATTGTCAGACTTCTTATATAACATGGCTTCTCTCAGGTCAAGGTTAAGGTAAAACTGCCAGCTTTCTGTGACTATTCTCGAAAATTAGTACCACTGCATCCCACTAGACAAATGAGTCACAAAGAACAGCCCATATTTAGGTGACTTAGATGTCACCTCTTAATGTGAGAAAAATCAAGTAAGAAGAAGGGGGATGGTCATGGCTATCTAGCTGCCTTTAACTGTCAACTTGACACAGCCTTAAGTCACCTGAGACAGGGGTCTCAATTAATGGATTGCCCAGTCCAGACTGAACTGTAGGCACATCTGTGGGGATTGTCTTGACTGTTAATTAGTGTAGGAGGGCCCAGCCCACTGTGGGCAGCACCAGTCTCTGGGCAGGAGGGAGCGATGTAAGAAGGGTAACTAAACATGAGCTAGAGAGAATATCAGTGAGCAGTGTTCTGCTTCAAATTTTCTGCTTCAAGTTCCTGCCGTGACTTCCCCCAATGATGGACTGTAACCTGTAAACTGAAGCAAATCTATTCCTCTCCTAAGTTGCTTTTGGCCAGAGTGTTTTGTCATACTAACAGAAAGGAAACTAGAACACTGCTATGAAAGATGACTTCACTCCCAGAGGTATGTTATAAAATGATTATGGCAGAGCCTGCATCACTGTATGTCATTGTTATCTGTAAATAGTCAGCCAGGACTTCAAACTTGCTCTGAAACATGGCGTGCATGGGCACAGGCCAGAACCAGTCTCCATGCGTGCCAATATGGGAATATTAAAACTATTCATCCTATTGAGGACCTACCCACTTGTCTCTTTCCAGGTATCAGGGAATCACTCAATGTCAATAAAACCAGATACACAGACTCAAATCAATTCTGTGGGATCAAATGGATTAAAGGACCTTCAGAATTATTACATGCCTTATAAAACTGCAGCCTAGGCATCACTCTATTCACATTTTATATCATTGAAAAGCCATTAATAAGCCCTAGTGTAGATTTCATTTTGATGCTTAAAATTGTTTATTTTTGAAGTGTTTTCAACCAAATAGCTAACTATGAATCCAAGCTAATAGTATGTAATACATAGGCTACGCTTTACAATCCATTTATAAATTCTATTGGGAAAGTAACTGCCATGTGGTGGTGGCTCACACCTTTAGTCCCGGCAGTTGGGAGGGAGGCAGAGGCAGGTGGATCTCTGTGAGTTCAAGGCCAGCCTGGTCTACAGAGCAAGTTCCAGGACAGGCAGGACTAAACATAAACTCTGCCCCAAAACACCAAATTAAAAAAAAACAGAAAAAGAAAAAAAGATAAAGGAAGTAACCATTCTTATAAGTAGCCATAATTCCAATCCATTAGTCTTTTTGTCCTCAGACCCACTCTTTTCCATATGAAATTCAAATATTATATTCAATGTTTAGCTACCCAATTTAGGTTTGAGGCATTGCCATCTTTTCACTCTGACCTCTGTTGCCAGGCAATTCTGAGTTTAATATGTATTGCTTAATTTGTAGGGTTTTTCTTTTTTGGTGTTAAGGATGTGTTCTGTGTATTATAAAAGACTATCTTGTAATTTTTTCCTGATAATGCTTGATATAGAGTTCTATCTTCAAATTCTCCCTTCCTTTGTCTAAGGCACACATGGAGAAACTAACATAATATCCACAATATCAAAGCACCATAGAGACTTTTTGTTCTTTTCCTGGCACAAAGAAGATTCAAATGATTTTTATCAGTCTCTTCATGTGTTTATGTAGCTCAAAACTATTTCTCAGAGAAAAATAATGGGTTTCAAAATAAAAAGCAACTCTATCCCTGCCTGTCACTTACATGCAGCTAAGGTGGATGGATTAACCCTTGCAAGCACAGGCAGCAAGGAGGAATTTCTGTGATTCCACATCCTTATCCACTGTTGCTTTTGCTCGGGTTCTAAAATGGCATTTTAGTATTAACTGTGGTGGATGGAAAAATCTCAATCCAATGTAGCTGAATATTAATGAGAACCTACACATATTTTAATAAAATATAGGAAAATCCTTATCCAAATGATTTTATACTGTAATTTTTAAAGCATCTTTAAATGCATCCACACTGTTAAAAGCATCCACACTATCTTAAAGGAATGTGCCTTCACATACAACTGCTATATTTGGCTACTTATAGCCCTATGAGAAGCCAATATTTATGAATAATTATAAATAACTCAACTCACTTGTCCTGCCCATGTCATCCACTCCAGAAAAGGCAAACCATAGATTGATAGATTCATTTTTGAAACATCTTGAAAAATGCAAAAGTAATTTTGCAACCGAATGGGGAAAATAATTTATCTTTCCATCATGGGACTTACAGGTCCTTCATGCCCATTCAGAAGAAGACATAGCATCACCACTTAAAAGTTCTTGCATTTGGGAAGTACCACATCCTTCAGTGTGGTGGAAGTTGTCACAGAAACAACCATAATTACAAGAGACATGGTTATTGGGGAGAATAATATTCACTTTAATAACTTCCCCACATCTTCCTCATAGAGGAGCTAAGTCAGAAGCAAGTTTTCTATTTCAAGAATGTGCAAAGGCTATAGACCTCAGCTTTCTGCTCCCCAGAGTCACTTTTTACTTTTAACACATGTTGATGTTTAGCTGCTTAGCTTAAATCAGTGCCCTGAATCCTAAACTTGTTTCTGAAGACTCCGGCTTCTTGAATCACCTGCTAGAGATAAACGGATAAGATTTTTTTAAAGTGTGTGATTTAACAGAATAAGTTGCATCTAGAAGGAAAATGCCCATGATATCTATCTCCCAAGGTGAGTAATTATTTTCGATCATATTTATCCTTTGTGTATTTAGAGTTAAAAGAGAATCTTGGGAGTATAACAGGAAGAGGTGCTTGTAAATACCTCATTCATTTTCTCATTCTGAATTTTTTCCTTGTCATTTCTCTTACTCAAGTGTTGTCTCTTCCTTTCTCGATAATAGTTGTAGCTTTTTAACTTCTTGATGACCTTAACTCTGTAACTTTGTTTCCGTGACAACTTCATAAATATCTTAAGAGTTGTGTCTAGTGTTCAAATTATTCCCACAGACTTATTTTTAAGTAGATTATGTTCATTCATAATATATTAGTTTGGTTTAATACTCATACTATATTTTAACATTCACATCTATACAAATAAATATACCTATTTTAAACTGTATAACCTCAGAGATATGAACATATCACAGATATTCACATTCCTAATATTTAGTTTTTAATACTTTATCCTGGTTTCTTCTAAAGATGATTTATAGCAACTTTCAAAATATGTAGAGTCTGAATTAGTTATACATAGAGTATAATAGATAAATGAAAATAATTATTATGTATTAAATAATGATTTGTAAAAATGAAGCGATTAAACAAAAATCAAGAGAAGCTAAAAGCCCCAGAATACAGGTGAAGTCTGTAAGCACACTGGCTTCTGCAAGTCAGTCCTAAAGATGCTGCTTACAAAGATGCTCAATGGAAACCCCATCTGACTGCTCAGAAGCAGCTCTCCCAAGGATCACAAAGTAGATCCATGTATAACACTACACCTTTTCTTTTTTTGTGTGTGTGTGATGGACATGACTTTATTTTTTTTCCATTTTACGTACCAATCACAGACCTCACCTTTTCAACATGTCTGTACTACAGCGTGTAGGCTTCATCTTGTTTTATGTTACGAACCCTAATTAAGACACAGTAACTTCTGTGGAAAACAGTGTTTCAGGAGAAATGATTCTGTGCTGGTGTCAGAAGGATGGGTTTCTGGTTCAACTATCTCCAGGTTAATGGAGAGACAGAATTTAGACACCCAAGGGAGATAGGACTAATCACCTCAGATATAAAGGTATCATTTCACTCAATTAGAACCTCTGCTAATGCCTATTGTAAGCAAAGCTGAGACTTTCAAGAAGGGTCCCAAATGACCGTAGATGTTTCCTGATGGTAAGTCACACGTACTTTAAATTTCTCCAAGAAACACAAACAAAACCTTGTGGCCCTGGATCAAGCAAATTTCTGTTTCAACTACCAAGATGAACAGACCCCAAAAGTCTCTTCTTGCTTCCCACCTGGACCAATAACTACAGCCTATAGTCATATAAATGTCAACCAATCAAGAATAAGCATGGCTACAACTTTAATTTATGTAAAATTAGTCACTAAGGATTGAGTCCTTTGTTTGTCTGAGGAGGTCTGAGTATGAACCTAGGTAAGAACTTCATCGATATAAAGCTATTCTCTCCCTTTGTGGCTATACAGCACATACTTTTTGTGTATGTGATAAAAGTAATACGTTCCAGTTTTCCAAGATTTTTCTTTTTGCAAAAAGACTCCCTCAGTAATTCTATGCTTTAATATCTTTAAATTTTGCAAATTTGGTGACCTTCTATGTAAATACAAAAATAACCCAATGATGGGAGATGAAGTGAGTGAATAGTGTTTCTGATTCTGTATGTACCCATACTGAGCAATAAGGAGAATAATTTAAAATATTTATGCTTTTAGTTTTGAAGGGTGTATTTATTTGTATCCCAACAGGGTGATATTATTACATTATTATTTTTTTTCCAGAGCTGAGGACTGAACCCAGGGCCTTGTGCCTGCTAGGCAAGCGCTCTACTACTGAACTAAATCCCCAACCCCTTATTACATTATTTTTAAACAATTCTCAAAAACAAAAATATAGATGTATACAATGTGTTAGAACTTTTTTATGGTTGTGATAAAATACCTTGACCAAAGGCAAGTTAAGGAAGAAAAGATTTATTTTAGCTTATAATTACATAGGGGATAAAGCCCATCATAGTGGGGTAATCATGGCAACAGGCAGACATAGAGGCAGGATCGAGAACCTGGCTGATCACATTTTATGAACACACAGGAAACAGACAGGGAGAACAGGAAGTTGTATAGCCTAGTTTATACAGCTTCAAAGCTAGCAGAAGTGACACACTTCTTCCAGCTAAGCACCTCCTAAAGATTCTATGACCTCCCCCCAACAGTCTCACCAGCCAGGGACCAAGTATACAAATACATGAGCCTATAGGGGCCATTTCTCACTCAAGCCACCACAACCAGGATTGGGATGATAGGAATGTTTTCCCCAGGTATCTTTGTCTCTTGGTCAAATGTTTAATTTACATCAAGGAGTCTTCCTTGCTCACTTTCCAAAACAAATGAACTTTAAATGTTTCCCCCCTGAGTTGATCACTTCCTGTTCATCTGGTACTTTTAAACTGCCTAGCCCAAAGAATACATACTTTTAATTATAAACTTCAAGTCCTTACAGTGAGTGCAATGTCCCAGGAAGGTCCAGCTTACATTGTTCTTGAACTCAAGGCTACACTTTCCCTTCAGTCTTTCCATATGACTTACTACCATGGCGAGTCAGCCTTGCTCATTTTACTCATAGTATCTTTCCCTACATAGTCCTTACCTCAAGCCAACATGGTGCAGAACCTGCCTTTCATTAATCATAGCCAATTTGAATGATCTAATTTAATTAACGGGTGAAGGCCATGCTAAATAGTTTCATCATGTGGAGCCAGCCTTAGATCTTGACTTGGGTTATTCCATAATGTTGCTTTTTCGTTTTCTTGACCTAAGAAGATGTTATACTTTTTGAAATATTTACCCCAAGTCATGACCTTCTCAATGAGTGTTTTTATTTTCCAAGTATAAGGAAAAATAAGCATCAAAATGAGTAGAGGACAAAGTCAGAACTCATGGCCTTTATTCTCATGGTGTAATTGGAGACTGCATCTAAACAACGTATGACTCATCTGATGACTAAAGAAATACATTCATTTGTTATGTTATGGTTTTTATGAGTTAGGAATCTGGGCTCAGTTTAATTAGACTCTCTCCCTTAGGGCTTCTCACATGGCTGTAATCAACTTGTCATCTAATACTGTGATTCCCCCATGAAGTCTAACCTACAAAAAGATCAGCTTTTGAGCTCATTCATGTTGTCACTGTTAGAGTCTCATTCCCTTTTGAATACTGATCTGAGAGCCTTCATTGCTAGAGCACTGCTAAAGGTGATCCTCAGTTCATTGTCGTGGAGGCCTCTCTAACAACACAACTTGCTTGGTCAGAGTCAAGTAGTTACAGAACAGATAACCAATTGTCTTTGCCATATTTTCTTAGTTTGATGCAAATGACTATGCCAGCCTATGTTCACAAAGGGCTTCTGTGTGGTAGAAAGATCATCTTAGAAACTGCTTGTTGAAGTATCATTGTAACAAAAACCCCCAACATTATAGATGTCCATGTCCATATCAGCTTGTGGAAGCTTGGTCAGTGGGCAAGTGGCTGCTTCACACAGGAGAACATCTGTTTCTATAGAGGCAGCAAACACAGTCTGGGCCAGACACAAAACCACAAGCTTTTATCTGTTTGGGCAGCATTACAGAGCTGGCTGCTACCAGTCCACTTTTCCTAAATTGACTTGGCTGGGGCAAGAATTAGATTTCATAGAGAATCTTTGCACATAATGGCCTTTTAGATATTATATGAAAGGGTAACCATGGCCCTGTAATTTATTCCTCCCTCCTCAGGGATCCCTGAAGACGTTTGACCCTGACCAGAATTCTTTGCAAATATCGACTGATCCAATATACTAACTGAAAGATAAATGAGGGTCCTGAAAGGTTTTGCTGTGCACTGATTACTGATCTGGAAATGACCTCAGCATCATATCCTAGTTCATTTAGATTGTTTATATTAAATCAAGGGCTGGGCTGACACATGCAAGTTATACATATAGCTAGAACAGAAGTAGGTGTCCAGCACAACTCTAGAAGTCACAGTCCTCCTGACTAACTTTTCTGATGCATTTGCCCAAATCCAAAACCATGTATGTTGTATGGAAAAGGATCCTATGGCTTGAGCTCCCAGATGCTGTACATATAATGGCTCCTGCTTAGTATCTGCTAGGAATTATACATAAAACTGGTGCTGGCTAAGTTGGGGCAATCTTTCTGAAATAGAAGTAAGAATAAAGATTGGTTAAGTAACAACTCAAGTGAGGAGTTTATTTTACAATGACTTTAAATGAGATTTAATTATCATACAGTGATACACACACAAGTCATTGATAACATTTTTGTGATATAACCTTGAAACTTGAAAGATAAAACATGAACTCTTGGTTATGATCCCCCATGTCCTAAAAAAATTCTTCTCAAATTCACTGCGTATGATTTAGCATAGGTAAGCACAGTTCCAATGAAAAGAAATCTGATATGGCAAGGAATGTATGTACAGAAAGGCTGAATTCAAACAATATCTGAGTTTAAAATAATCATTTTAATGTTAAATCAGTGTGATATTTGCTCAGTCAGCACTCAGTGCAAGGATCCTGGCTACTAGATAATGGCCAAGAAACAACACCTCAACTATTTGGATTTATTACCAGTCGGTGCATAGCCTACCATAGTCCACATGGAAAGCAGGAGAACACCCTAAGAAGTCTGACGATGAAACTCAGAGGACACTGGAATGGCATAGTAGACAGCACAGAACAGACTCTGGCTAGCTCTGATCTGAAAATGCGACCTGAGACAGCAATCTCTAGGTTCACCTTCTTTTCCTAAGAGTGTAATTGGGATGGATGGAGGATCACGCTCCTCCGTGTTTAAATGTCCATATTCCACAGCCACCTGCTACAATCAATCTCAACTAGTTTTAATTAAATGCCAAATAAGAATATTTGCAATTCCCAAAGACTACACTGAAGAACATACAAAATATTAAAGAATATCATAGATAAGGGAGTATTAATATTCTAATTAGCCTTACTTATTGAAGTAGAATATTGATTCCTACTAATTGTTTTTACAAATTGACATATGATAAATTATTTATATATACTTAAGGCATATAATGTGATATTTGATGCACTGGAATACTAATTACTGTAGTCATTAAGGAAAGTAGCATGTATGTTCATCAAAAATTAAAAATAGAATTACTATATGATCCAGCAATTTCACCTTGGGCTCTATAGTTAAAGGAAACGAACTTAGGGTGACAGAGACATCTGCACTCCTTTGTTCACTGTGGTGTGAATCTCAATAACCAAGTATCAGAACCAACTTATGTCCATCAATGGGTGAATGAAGTTTCCAGTGTGGCTTGTGTCCATAATGGAATATTATTCAAACTCACAAAAAAAGAAATCCATTAATTTCTTTCCAATAACAATTTTTAAGCCAAAAATCAAAGCAGGCAACTTACTGGTACTGATAAGGAACCATTTGCAATTCATATAACAGATTCACCAATAACCTAAGATGCGCCATAGATAGGATTTTCAAAAATGCACCAAATACCAGCAGGTAAAAGAACACAAAGATCCACATAGACTCCACTTGGGTTTTCTTTTTACTAGTCAGGAACAGTTTGTGTTCATGTGGGACATCTCCAGGTCAATTTAGCACAGCATGTGAAATGCATTGAACTAACCAATGTACATTATCTTCTCACACAAGTGTACCCAGTCATCTTAAAATCCAGTGTGAGTGAGGTGATGATAGCAGTGGTCTTGGTATTGTCTCCTCAAGGGGAGAAGTCCAGGAAGATATAGACATTGGTCACCCACTTGTCACTAAAGCAAGGCAGATAAACCCTGCTCACATTGAAGTTCTCCCTCAGCCTGTAAAAATTCAGCAAAGAACCTGAGCCAAGACCACAAGAATATTTCTCCACACTGTAAAAAATAATTTATAATCAGATCTTGGCTCTGACACTCAGCCCAGAGACTGGAGAAGCCATTTGAGTTATGGCAAAAATCACATCTCCCTTTTGGGGATATTGTTAGTCTTGTTCGCAAAGTCACCAGAAAGAATTCTAAGATTGAATTGTGCCCTGACAGAAACAAGCAAATAAAAGATTTATAAAGGGCTGTCAATCAGACAACACCTCCTGAGCCTATGACCCGAATGCACAAATGATTGTAAAGGTGTCAGCAGCTGGAACACACGCAGACCAGAGCCTTTGGCAGAAATCGATATTGTTGCTTGGTGGAGACGGCAGAGATTTTGGACTTGAAAGTGGTCTGAGGCAGCTGCCTAACACAGTCCTTTGGAAACATAATGGAGAGTTTATTGCTGGGTATTTGCAGAAATTGTGCCTATCTCAAAATAAGCACCAACCACCATGACTTTCTGATATCATTCAAATTCCAGAAACCCCTCCATGGAGCTCCTTGATAAATAGAAACTGTATACTTAAGAATGAGTCTACATTACACCTCTTAAATAGGTGTGATTGCTCTGTAGACAGTCCAAAATAGAAAAGATATTCTGAAAACAGTGGGTACCAAATTTCATAGCATTCATGCCCAGATTTCTTGATTGCATTTGAAGCCAATTGTAAGCACTCAACCAGACCCTGGGAATCAAGCTGCTGTAAGTTCCATTGTCTGAACCTCTGATTTCTCTCCAGACCATGCCAAAGGCTGCTTATTCATGACTGCATCTCTCCAACTCGATGTCCTCGTTTGGCTTCCCAAAGCTGTTAGAAACCAGCTGTTACCTTTCTGCATGTTCACCTTCCTCCCTCCTGGGGTAGAAGAAGTGCGGAGAATGCGTTTCCAGAACCCAGAAAATGATGCGCTAATCCAAACAGAGACGCTAGAGGGAGCTGTTTTTCAGGAGCATGCTCCTGCTGGTGATCAATCCAGAGACAGCCTGAGAACACAGAGCCTGCTTTCCCAGAAATAGCCAAAGTTGGCTTGCCAGCAACTCAGTGAGTGTCTGCCCTTCCTCAGAGTATTTAAATAATAATGAAATCAGATGTAGTTCACAGGCACTGGTGCATATGTACCAGTGAGCTAGATGAGAGCTGTCTGACAAGGTATGTGTCACATACAGCTTATGACAGGTCCTACATAAAAAATACCTAAGGGATTCAAAGGCAGTTCCAAAAAGGTCTAAGCGTTCTTGCCAATGGCATTATATTGATTACAGTTTGAATTTCTATTAATCTATGTCTTTTTAGATACACCACTAAATTTAATGCAACCAGTAAGCAAAGATTGTGGACCAGACCTCAATAAGACATCCATACCATTCCCTCAGGGTAGCTAGGGAGCACTGTAGAAAAGGGAGCAGGAAGTATGTAAGAGTTGGAATACAGGGTAAAGGGCTGTGAGATGTCATTCTGTCTATGAAAGACCTTTGCAATCATGAACTCATATCAACTATAGTTACCCAAACTGAGCTGACACAACACTGACCCTAGTTAAGAAAAGTGGAGGGGTTCACTTGAGCCTTTATATCTGAACTATTGGATAATAATAGAATCTAGGAGGAGGAAACCATTACCTACCTTCAGTTGTGTGCCCACTGCTGAGCACAGTAGATTCTAAGGGTTGACTCACCCATGATCACACAGGTGACCCTGGTTAAACACAGTGGTTCAAAAGACAAAGCAAAGCCGGGCGGTGGTGGCACATGCCTTTAATCCCAGCACTTGGGAGGCAGAGACAGGAGGATCTCTGTGAGTTCAAGGCCAGCCTGGTCTACAAAGTGAGTTCCAGGAAAGGTGCAAAGCTCCACAGAGAAACCCTGTCTCAAAAAACAAAAACAAAAACAAACAAACAAACAAAAAAAGACAAAGCAAATAGACATCAATATGAGAGATAGATTTGTGGGGAGGATTCTGGGTAGATAGGGTAGGAAGCAGGACTGGTAGTCCACATGCATTGTGTATGTATACATGCAGAGTTTTCTAAAAACAAATTTAATTTGAAAATTAATGCATTCATTTCACCTTTCATTAACGCATTAATTTCACCTTTTCTCGGTGTGCTTCCCGAGAGCTTAAATTTCTTGTGAAGTCTGCATTAATGTCTCCTGATCAGTATTCTTCTGGGTAACTTGTTTATAAATAACCATGTAATTTATGGGCTTTAGGTAGCCTAAGTCATAGAAGATAGCTATATAGACCAAAACAAGGCTTGAGAAACATAAATAAATACAAACTCTTAGATCAAAACTGTGGCCACTTCTCCATGCTTACTTGTCCTACTTATTGGCTCCTCTTTCTGTAGAACCATAATGTTTCCTAACGAAGAATGGGGATATAAGGGGATCTGTCATCAGGTGCAGGGCTTCTAGGTGGGGCTGAGGATCATGGGATGTGACTGCCCATGTCCTTCCCTCACACTGAGTAGTTTCCAGCAGGCAAAACATCCTTTGAATGAATCTAAAACATTCCTGGAAAGGAGAAAGAGAAAAGGGCAGACATTCAATCTAGGATGGCATTTAAAATATTTTATTTTTATTTATTTTTAGTTTTTATTTATTCTTCTCTCATACAGTACATCCTGACCACAGCTTCTCCTCCTTCTACTCCAACACCTCCCCCTCCACAACCTTCCCTTATCCCCAGATCCTCTTCCTCCAACTCCCTACAGACTGGCAAAAAATAAAAATCAGTGAAATGATTCCTAATGATGTTCTGCTATATTCATAGACTGGTGCCTAGTCCAGTCGTCATCAGAGAGGCATTTAAAATGCCTTATTTAACAGCCATCTAGAAGGAGCTGAGTTTGGGTTCCAGAACAAATGTTGGCACTGACCAAGCAAAACCAGGCAATAGGAAGCATGGGCCAACAGCTGGACACAGGCAGCCCCTCAGGAGTAAAGTAATGATAAGCTCGTGACTTTTAAAATCAATACACACATGCTTACATGGAGATTGATAATTAGGACTGTTGACATAACTAGTTTACAAAATAAAAGGATGAAATAAGATCTGAAAAATGTTCAAGGCACAAGGGAACAAAAAATGAAATTTGATAAATATCTAATCATGAAAACTGGGTTAGAATTGACTAAATACAAATCAGAATAGCTTTATTTTCTTCTCTGAAACAGAATACTGTGGAAGAAATGGTAATGTTACAAATAGGTGTGCTTTCAATGTCAAACCAAAATGGACAATTAAAGCAAATTATTGATATATCTGTATGATCTCAACCTAGAAAGCAGTCCCTTAATCACTTTACTGCATTAATCTGAACTTACCTTATTTCAAAAATATTTATCAGAAGCTTACTCTCCCAAGTTTCACTTTAGAAACACCAATAAAATTCAATTGAAATACTTTTTCAAGGTTGTTGTTGGCTCTGGAGAGATGGCTCACAACCCTCTGTAACTAGAGCTCCAGGGGAACCTAAAGCTCTCCTCTAGCCTCTGACACACATGCACACGCACACACACAGAAACAGAGACAGAGAGAGAAACATGAATATTAAAGGGGCAGTGAGATGGCTTGGTGGATAAAATACTTGTTCCATGGGCCTATCAGCCTGACTTTTATCCCCAGAATACCATAAAGTTGGAAGGAGGATAGAACCAACTCTGTACAAAGTTGTCCTTTGACCATCCACAGGTGTTGTGGTATGTGCACCCAACCATACTCACCCACAAACACAATAATAGAAAATATAGCCAGAGGAATGTCATACAGACCTCAGAGAAAATAGCCCAGTTAGTAAAGTACTTGCCTTGCAAGTATGAGAGCCTGAGTACAATGTCCAGACACAGTGGCAAGCGTTTGGATTTCCAATGCTTGGCAGGCCGAGACAGGTGGATTTCTGGAGTGCAATGGGCAGCTTGCCTAGACTATTTGGTCCAGGACAATGAGAAATCTTGTGTCAACAACACCAAACGCAGGTGAAATGACCCCTGAGATTGACCTCTATCCCTTTAACTTCCACATGCCTATGAACACATACATGCATCCTCACACATAAAAAACAACACATACAGAAGACTATTATACAGACAAAAATGAACAAAAATAATCCTTGATGTGTGATTAACATATTTGAATCATCTAAATGCAGTGTGTGATTTCTTCCAAAATAAGAAAAACTTAAACTGACAGTCGAGTTAGTTTCCAGGGGCTATTGAAAAGCAGTAGGAATTGATTGGCTCACAATTCTGGAAGCTTGAAGTTCAAAGTCAAATTGTTCAGAGGACCATCATTTCTCTGCAGAGACTATGATTCAGAGAATCCTTGCTTGTGGTTCTGGCTTCAAATACGTGTATTGTGGTGTCAAGTTGACAAGAGTAGACTTCATTGTCATATTGATTAGACTGACCGATGTCTCAGGGTAGTAAAGCTGATCTCCGGCTTTGCCTATAAATGTGTTTTCAGAGACAATCAGTTCATGAGATAGTGAATGGGTTATTTCTTTGAGAGCCTCCCTGTATGAAGGTATTTGGGGTCTAACCTTGGGAAGTGGATCACTGGGGCACACTATAGGCTATATCTTGCATTGGCCCCTTCCATAATCTGTTTTCTTTATGCCATGATGTGGATTGCCCTGGCCCATCACTCGCTCCTCACCACCATGGACTGATACCACAGAAACCTTGAACCAAAACCAGTCTTTTCTCTCTTTAAGTTGCTTACATTAGGTGTTTGTTCACAGTGACAATAAATGTGACTGACTGAGCTTGTATCCCAGCCCCAGATGGACCTTGACTTGCAGCAGGACCACTCTCATTTTTTTTCTCTGTCTGGGAATATTCAATGCTTGAATTTCTGGCATTAGAAAAGACTTAAGCAAACAGTGAAAGAGCCTCTTGCAGCCTTCCTGGTTTGTGAGGCCATGGGACATGGGAGCAAATGGCACCAGTCTGACTGCTGTGGAGCCAAGAAAACTGAGTGATGTCCCTTTCCATGCATCCTTAAGGCAAAGGCTGCATAACTGAGACAGTCTAAGGGAAGGCAGTCCCTGATGGACTGACTCATCAGGGTCATTAGGAACACTTGGTTATCTCCGTCTGAAGTCCTCACAAATATCAGGAACCGGAAGAGCACAGAGGAGAGCCAGATGCTGTCGGGGGAACTAGGAATAAGGAGAAGCTGTGTTTGAACCCCAGTTCACAGACAGAACTATGTCCACAGGGAGTTAAAGAAAAGGTTGGTCCAGTAGGGACCTTGAGGCTGGCATGGAGCTTTGGCAACATTGCTGAGCCCTTTCGTGGGGCAAGACCTTTACAAAGTAGGAGAGGCTTTGTTGGATCTCAGTGACCTAGAGCAGCATGTAAAGAGAGTCCATAAAGTGAGAGAGCAACCTAGAGATGGGAAGATGGTAAAGCAGAGGAAAAGGCCTGTCTGGATTACTTGAATATGAAAGTGGCAAGATTCATGCTGGTCTGGGGTTCCTAAGGAAAAATTGTTAGAAAGTCAAACTGTGTATGAGGGGGCTTCTGGGAGGCTGTAAGGCCTGAGGAGCAGTTCTCAGAAGGCACCCGTGATAGAATAATACAGGTGAAGATGATCAAGCTTGCCCTAGACTAAGGAGGGTACCTTTCCCTCCAGCAAAAGGTTATGCTAAGGGTGGAGATTCTTTTCCAGCCAGGAACTCCCTTAACAGCCAGGTATGGTGGGTGGCGAGGCAAGAGCTACAGCTATAGCTACAGTGCCAACCCAGGGCCCGTGGGACCCAGGGAATCAGCAGGCACAGTGGAGTAGAGAAGGGCCACATTCCCTTTTGGCCCTGAGTAGGTCCGATCAGATTGAGTCAGGTTCACTCAGTTTATTAAGTGTGGGAAAATGTAGAGAGGTTCCACAGAAGAGCTCCAGGGTATGGGAATATAATAGCTCAGAGATAATGACCAAAGATTACTGGGAGCTAATTAAGTTAGCACCTTCTGTCCATGCTTTGTACCCAACCTTGACCTGTGGAGGAAGCAATTGATACAAATGGATGGAAATTTTCCCTGCTGTAGTAGACATCGCTTCTGTTTAACTTCAGTATCTTCTTAGTTGTGAACTTCTGGGATCACCTGACACTTGCTCAGAACTGTTGTTGGCTATTTTTGCTCATTTGGGAGCCCACAATCCAGCTCCCAAATAAATCACACACAGAGGCTTATTCTTAATTATAAATGCCTGGCCTTAGCTTGGCTTATTTCTAGCCAGCTTTGCTTAACTTTAAATTATCACATCTAGCTTTGGCCTTTGGACTTTCACCTTTCTCTATTTCTGTAATCTTGCTTTCACTCTTACTCCATGGCTTGCTGTGTAGCTGGGTGGCTAGCCTCTGATGTCCTCCTCCTTCTCTGGCTCCTTCTTTCCTTCCAGATGTCTTCTTCTATATACCCTTTCTGCCTGCCAGCTCCACCTATCCTTTCTCCTGCCTTGCTATTGGCCATCCAGTTCTTTATTAGAGCATCAGGTGTTTTAGACAGGCCCAATAATACAGCTTCACAGAGTTAAACAAAAGCAGCGTAAACAAAAGTAACACACCTTAAAATAATATCCCCCGATACAGAACAGATGACAATAGACTTTTAGAGTGCTTCACCAAGATTATCTTTGTAACCCCCACTATTTGCTGTGGATGGTGTTTCAGGATGCTGCCCTGTCCTGCCCATTCTCTGGAAAACGTTTTATTATATAGATGACAAAAGGTTACCCTCTGAGTGTATGCAGATTTGGAAAGCCATTGGAGACACAGCCAGGTTCAATGGTACTTCCACCTACCTTACAATTCGGCTGGGACTGGGTTAATTGAAAGGGAAGAAAAATTATCCCAATGATACCCTACATGGATAGAAAAGGACACGACCAGAGGACATAAGGTTATTGGATGAAAACATCGGTGCCAGGGTAGGCTACCTCTCTGTGAGTTGTTGACCAGAGAAGCCCCTGAGACCCCACAAACCATAAAGTTTGCTGCTACTTCTGTTGGTTGTATGCCAGACTAGACAGTAAGACCCTATTGGTGAAGGACTGCATGTGTAGGCTGTGACTGCAGTATATGGAGAAATGAAGTTTGGACTAAACTAGAAACTCCCACCCTGCTGGCTAGCTTTTATAGTGCCAGAGGGGGCCATACAGGCTGCTGGTAGAGAACTGTCACCCACAATCCTGATCAGCTATGGACCATGTGTGATAAAATACCAACAAGCCAGGAAGGATGTGCCCACTTGTGTGATAGTGGCTCCACTATCATGAGTGGGACCGATCCTTCTAATTGGATTTAAAACCAGCTCCACAAGAGGTAGTTTACAACTGGTACTGGAAGCCAGGATGAAACCAGGTGGCTGGGCAGTCATAGATCTCAAAGGGGAAGCATTATCTATTTTTCATTAGATGGGTGTAATGAGCCTGTCAAATTGCCTTCTAAATGTGTTTACACCCATGGATCACATTGTTGTCAGTCCTAACTCATAACCACTGGTGAAGGTCCTGAGAATGAGTGACTGCTGCTGTGGTATGGTTGCCTAATTCTTAGCCATAGGTGGACCTTTATAGTCACCCCTTCCACAGCCCTCAGGGATTATTGTGGAAGAGTAGTCAGAAAGAATGTTAAGAGTGGGAAGGGGCAGAATGTTCTATGTCAATTTCCTCAGAGATTGGTACATTCTATCCCACAAGGAAGCTTAAGACAGAAGGTAAACCACTCAAAATAGTTTTAGGAAGTTCCTGAAACTGACCAGACCAAACAGACCCCTCCCTCCCATTGTTAAAAAAGCTAAACTGCAAAAAAGACTCTGAAACCAGACCAGCTGCCTGGAAGAAACAGAAAACACCCAAGCTGTCTAGAAGAGGTTTAGAGCAACTGAGTCACTTAGAGGCGACACTCTCCAACCTGTTGAAATCCCTGAAAGCTGGGCAGTGTGTTCCAGGAGACTAGCACTTGTGAGCTGTCATGCAGGGGTGGGCTTTGGTGTTACAGCAGTCTTTGAGTCATTTCTGCTCCTGTAAGTAACTCCTCACCCATATTCCTATAAGTAATGTCAACAAAAATCATTGGTTCACCAAGTTGGACTTTGGCAATATCCATACTTTGATCTACTGTGGGTTCCCTAGCTAGAGTGAGTAGATATATATGTGTTGTGTCTCCCCAGAAAAAGTTTTATCCCATGACATGGGGACCAAATATGAATGCCTCTTTTGAGGGAACACAGCTCACTCCAGGATAACGTTCTAGTTGTTATCAGAAATGACCAATGATGTTAAAGGTCTTCAAGACCAGCTTAGTTCTTACTTCAATAATCATTAGAGAAATTCAGAGGACTGTTGACTACAACTTCTCACGTGGAACAGATACAAAGGACAATCAATAAAGTAAAAGGGTCATGGGGAGAGATTTGTAAAAGCTCCAGCACAAGCTCTCAAGGGCCCCCCTCCAGTGGCCTTCTCCATCACTATGTGATGACAAATGAGATATACTGTCTGCCTGGAAGACTCCCTAGAATATCAATACACAGAGCTGTAATTTGTGTCTGGTCACATACATATCCTCTGCTTGGTATGTATCAGAAATCCAGACTCTTAGGAAGAGCAGGTTTGACAGAATAATGTTGTTAACACATACCAAGCACCAGGAACCTCCTTATCATGTAGATCACCACAGTGGAGAAAAGTATCCATTAGCCCAGCTCCTCATGACAAGGAAGGACCATTCTTTCCTATAGGCTCTCCTGCAGTATCAGACCCACCATGATAAGTGCTTTCCTACACATCAATGAAAGGAGACAATCAAGTTATTTTTAAAAATGTGTTTCCCCTCCAAAAAATGATTGCATTATTTGCTTAAGTCATGCATGTATGTAGTGATACTGACATCATAAGCTGTTTCAGGAAATAGAACGTATTAGGAAAGAAGGGACTAATTTAGGCAAACACAAAATGGAAGCAAATCCTCAAAGGTGTTTTTTGGTTTTACCTGTGTTGGTATTAATATTACTAATAAATATTCATTGTTATTAATTTTTTATTTGAAATCTCTTTTTTATAACTTTCCTCATGTCAAGTCAGAATTGGAAGCTTTCTATCACTGTAATAAAACACCATTACCAAAAGCAACTTAGAGAGGAAAGGGTTTGTTTGATTTACACTTTCCACTAACAGTTCATCATAGAAAAAAGTCAAGGGAGAAACTCATGTCAGGATCTTGCAGCAGAAACCATGGAGGAATACTGTCTACTAGCTTTCTCTCCTGGCTTTCTCAGCTAACTTTCTTGTACTGATAAAGGCCACATGCCTAAGGATGGTGCCACCCCACAGTGGAATGGGCCTTCCTGTATTTACTAGCAATTAAGAAAATTAAGACATGCCCACAGGTCAATCCGATTGAGGCAATTCCCCAGATGAGACACCCTCAGGCAGCTCTGGACTGTGTCAAGTTGTCAACTGAAGCCAGATAAAGGACATATAATCTCCTATAAATGAAATCTTTAATCATTACATTGTGGATTATATGGTCTCAGTGGGAAAATATCACTCCGATTGGGTAAAAATAGTAATTTCTTCTTTAAATATATGAAGTGTATGTATGTATATGAATGTATACATATAGATATGTAGATATCTATGACATTAAAATTCCATTGGGGAGGAATTATAAATCTATGGGTATATATTTTTCTGTCACATTTTATCCACAAAGACTCAAATCCAGCTGTTACTACTTATTACCTCTGGAATTAAGGGACATATTAGGTAAAATTCTTGATTTGTAAACTTTGTTCTTTCTACCATAGTAATATTTATATAATAATGTAATAAGCATAAATCAATTTTGTTAAACTCAAGGAATCAGCAAAACATGCATCCATTTGTCTTGAAGACATATGCATTAAAGTCAGATACATTGTAGAACTTGGGGCTTCCAAATCAAATCTATGGATCCATTTGTGGTTAGAAAAATCAATGAAGAGTTTCCTAGTTGAAAGAAAAAAATTTAGTAAAAAGAAGAGACAAACCCATGATATATTGTTATGTAGGGAGTTGTATTTCAAGGAAAAGTTTACCAATGAGTTTAAAAGCATTGTTATATTAGTTTATAAATGAGATGAGAGTCTGTCTGATACCCATAAGTACACGTGCCCATACACAAATGTACACAGTGTCCACACATTGGGAATCTTGAGAAAATGGCTGATAGGAATAGGAGTTAAGGTTTTAACTGATGGTGTGGTGGTTAATTTTAAATATGAACTTGACAGAACTTAGAATCACCTAAGACAGTCTCAAGGAGGGCCAACTAGATCTAGTTGACCTCTATGGATGTTGATGGGGCATGGATTTAATATTTTTATTAATATTTTCCTTAAATATTTAATAATTTTATTTTTTTAATTAAGAGATTTTCTATTCATTTTACATACTAACCACAGAATCCCTGTTCTCCCTCCTCCCTCCCCTCAGCTTTCTTCCTCAACCCACCCCCTATTCCCACATCCTCCAAGGCAAGGTCTCCCATGGGGAGTCAGCAGAGCTTGGTACATTCAGTTGAGCCAGGTCCAGAGTGGGAGACCAAGGAAAGAGACACCATGATAAATGAAGACACCATGGAAATAGGGAGAAGCAGCATGCTAGGAAGGTTCCCAGGAATCCACAAGGATGACTCCACCATGGACTACTGGCAATAGTCAAGAGGGTGCCTGAGCTGGCCCACTCTGGTGACTGGATGGCTGAATACCCTAACTGTCATCATAGAACCCTCATCCAGTGACTGATGGAAGCAGATGCAGAGATCCATGGCCGGGTCCCAGGCAGTGCTCCAGGAGTCCAATCGATGAGAGAGAGGAGGGATTCTATGAGCAAGAGATATTGAGACCATGATTGGAAAAAGTACAGAAACAACTAGGTTTTAATTTCCTTAGTCAATGAGAAAACCTAGCCAGATAGTGGGTGGCACCATTCCCTGGTTTGGAATCCTGGACTGTACAAAAGTAGAGACAGCTAGCTGAGCTCAAAGCTTGCACGTGTTTATTCCTCTCTGCTCTTGACCATGGGTGTGACTAACTGCTTCAAGTTCCTGCCTTAACTTCTCTGCAGTAATGGACTAGAACCAGAACTGTAGGCAGAATGAGCCCTTTCCCTCTCTGCTGTTTCGGCACTGAATTTTCCCACAGAAACAAAAAGGAAACGAGAACAAATAATGATGACACCTGTTTAGTCATATTTTATATTAACAAAATACTTTCTGTGAGTGCTCATCATTCTATCATCCGTTAATATGCAAGATCAAACCAAAATTACAAAGCCTAAGGAAGTGTGCAGCAGACAGGCAACTGACCTTAAGTGTTGTCTGTTTACAAGGGTGTTTTCTTTCAGTATATCTTTATACATATCCAGATTGAATTTTTTATCCTTCACATGTGAGAACTTAAATTTTCAATGTATAGTGAGAATCTCACCAAAAAAATTATGTTAATAAAAAAGAAGACAGGAATTTGGGGGGCAGAAGGAGGTAAAGGTTGAGTGTAGGAGGAATTAAGGGGAGAAAAGAGGTATGAATGTGATGAAAATATGTTGTATGAAACTCTCAAAGAATAATAAAAATATTGTATTAAAACAATAAAAAAGAATCTCACCAAAAATAAGATATGGGGTTCATGATTAGAAAGCATATCAGACTAAATAGGACTCCCTACACAATAAATCACTGGTTATCACAAACCTGAGACAGAAGACATTTTCATCTTTCAAATTGAGTGAACATATTGCAATTAAGATAATTATCACAAAGCTTATGAATTCCAGGCCTTGTTCTCAGAGTTTTGTTCAGAAATATCTTTCAGATTTATTTACTCAACAAAAATCACATTGATAAATTCATCATTATTTATAATTAGTAGTTAAATTAAATAACTATTTTGCAAAATATCTCTTAAACCATATTTACACATCTGTGTCTATCTTATTTGTATCATTAAATTTTTAGTACCTCTAAGCAGAGAAATCTGTTTGTCTATAGCACCAGAGTAATTTTGCATCTTTTTCTTCCCCACATCAAATGAGTTTCATATTGAATTTATCTTGCACATTAAACATTATTCTATCTCTAAACATTAGTTGTGATATTTTTGTTTGTTTGGTTTTTTGTTTGTTTTTCAAGACAGGGTCTCTGTAGCTCTGACTGTTCTGGAACTCACTCTTTAGACCAGGCTGACCTTGAACTCATAAGATCTGCTTGACTTTGCCTCTCCAGTGCTGGGATTAAAGGCATGCATCACCACTGTCCAGCTCTTGTGTATTTTTATATTTCATATATAAACATTTTGTAGTGCCAGCATCACTAGCCAAAATTATATAAGCAGACCAACATCCTTCATTTAAATAATAATGAAAGCTTTTGACAGAATCTTAGGAAAAATAATCTAGAGTTATATAATTATAACACATCATGACAAATAGGGTTTTTTGTAGCAGTGGATACTTTGTTAGCACTTATTAGAACCTCTCAGGTAAGACTAAAAGAGAGAATTTCCACAGCTTGTGAAATGACGCTGGTATAAAACTATAGAAACATCATATTCAACAGAGGATGAATAAATAAAGACTTAAGATCAGTAGTAAGACACTCTCTCTTTCACAACTTCTGTTCAACTTTTGAGTAGAGGTCTCAGCCAATGCAACAAGGAAAGAAGAATATATAATAGTCACAGACCAGAAGGAGAAAAATAACTCTCCAGATAAATGCCTGTATCAGATTGGCTCCTCTGAAGGGAACTTTGATTTCCAATGAAAATTTCATGACAAAATGACTTATAATCTTCAATTTTAGGAAGTAAGGTAAAAATAAAGCATGAAAATTCTATCAAAGCTACATAAAAAGTGCCGCTGCAACTAATATGTGAAGTCAATGAGGTAAGAGAATATAAGGTGGAAGTACACAGATACATATGCGTGCACAAGCACACACACACACACACACACACACACACACACATGCACACACACACGGTGGGGAGATTGGAAATTAAAAGAATAATATAGTTCCCAGGAGACTTCTGCCAAGTAGCCAAGCGGGCCCAGCCACACAAGCCAGAACAGCTGAGTGACTTGCCTAGCAATGGAACTATAACCCTCCCTGGATTCTGCCCCTGCTCCCTTCCACCCTTCCCCAGGTCAACACAATCCCAGATAATCCCTGGTCCTGCTACCACTGGGCCCCCACCCCAAATCCCAGTGGATTTATGCTACTAAGGTACAGAACACACTAGCCAGAAAGGGTGAGCAACCAGCTTACCAGCAGAACTGAACCCACATGGATTCTACCCCTGGTCACCATTGTCAATTCCTCAAGCTCACATTGTCCCAGCTAGTCTCTAGCCCTTCAGATAGGCCCTCTGTCCAACCCCAGAAGACTTCCACCAAGCTGTCTCTGGCTATACAAGCCATACAAGCCAGAACAGGTGAGTGACCTGTCTACCAGAGGAATTGTACCCCTCCCTGGATCCACATCCCCCAATCTTTCACCAGACCAACACTATCCCATGTTGTCACTGCTGGGTCCTTTCCCCCAACCTCAGTGGACTTCTACCACTGAGGCACAGACCACACTAGCCACAACCACCCTCACCAGTTGACAAGAGGCCCTTCTTCAGAACTCAAGCAGACCCCACAGACCCAGACACATGCCACATCAGTTGCAAGAAGAGAGCCATAGGCACTCCATACCATTTGAAAGAACATCCCCAGCAGCTCTATCAGAGGCCAGTCTGATCCTAGGTATCCCAGAAGAAGACTCAGGCTTTACTTCAGGTGAGGCAAGATCTAGACACCCAAGAAGGCTTTGTCTTTACCAGAAGCCAACCCAAATCAAGTGACCCAAGGCACCCAAAACCCCAGCAGAGATAACGTACTGGACCTGAATATTTACCATTCAATAGAACCCTTCCTTGGCCACTTAGGCCAGAAAACCAGAGAAGAAACAGAAACCAAGGAACAAAACACCCATCCATCAAGACAATCACAGGAATCAATACCTAGATTTATAATCACCCCAATCCAGATACCTAAACACCACTTTAAGAACACAATCAATAACAGAAAGGTCAATATATCACCACCAGAAGCCACCTGTGCAATGACAGCAAGACCTGAACATTCCAACACAGCTGAAATGCAAGGAAATGACCTTAAAATGACTTCATGAAGATTATAGAGGTTATTAAAGAATATGATGGAAAAATGAAAAAATTTCTTAAAGAAATGAAAGGACCACCAAAAAATGGAGGAAATCAGTAAATCTCTTAAAGAATGTAAAAAAACAACAAAAATTCACAAAAGCAAACAGTTGACAGAAACAAACGAAATTGTTCAAGACTTGAAAATAGAAACAGAAGCAATTTAAAAAACACAAACTGAGGGATATCTGGAAATGGAAAATCTGGGTAAGCAAACAGGAATTACACATGCAAGCATTACCAACAGAATACAAGAGATGGAAAAGAGAATCTTAGGCATTGAAGATACAATAGAAGAAATAGATTAATTGGTTGAAGAAAATGTTAAATCAAAAAAAAAAATTCCTAGCACAAAACATCCAGGAAATCTGGGACATCAAGAAAAGACTAAACCTAAAGATAATAGAGATAGATGAAGGACAAGAATCTCTGCTCAAAGGCACAGAAAATATATTCAACAAAATCATAGAAAAATTTCCCAACCTAAAGAAGGACATACACATAAAGGTACAAGAAGCTTCCAGAACATCAAATAGATTGGACCAGGAAAAAAAGTCTGAGGGCCATGTAATCATCCAAACACTAAACATACAGAATCAAGAAATAACATTAAAAGCTGCAAAGGGAAAAGGCAAAGTAACATATAAAGGCAGGCCTGTAGGGAAAAGGAGCTGGCTAAAGAAACTCACCCTGACCCTGGAGCCCAGAATTAGAGAACAATGGCTCAGATAAGGCCAGTGAGAGAAATACAGTTTAGCTTAGATCAGAGCCATCTCTGCCCCTGTCCAACTGACTTGTGAAACCAACCAATCACAGATCAGGACAGCAGACTCTTGGCCCTAAGGTCCAGCACCAGGGAAGGAAACACAGCCTGTGTTTGAGACCTGAGCCAGAGAAATGAACCAAGGAAACATGCCCTGACTCTGAAACTAGTACCAAAGAAACACTCTTGGCCCCTAGAATCAGAGTCAATGAATGAAATGTGCCCTGGCCTTAGAGGTAGTGTCAAAAACCTAAGTAAGGCCAGTGAAAGAAACACAGTTTAGTTCAGATCAGAGCCATCTCTGCTCCTGTCCAACTGACTTGTGAAACCAACCAATCACAGAGCAAGACAGTAGAATCCTGGCCCTAGGGCCCAGGACCAGGGAAAGAAACACAGCCTGTGTTTGGGACCTGAGCCAGAGAAATGAATACTTTATCCCCAAACTCAGAACCAAGGAAATATGCCCTGACTCTGAAACTAGTACCAAAATAACACTGTAGAATCAGAGTCAGTGAAAGAAATGTGCCCTGGCCTTAGAGGTAGTGTCAAAAAGCTAAAAAAGGCCAGTGAAAGAAACACAGTTTGGCCCTGAAATCAGGACCATCTCTGCCCTTTGCCCACAAAACTGGCCAATCCCTAGGCAGAAAAAAAAAACTAACCAATCACAGTTAACTCCACCCCCTGGATATCCTATATAAACCACCCTGCATGGTCACTTGTGAGCTGTTCTCTCCACCACTGGTAGAGGCAGCTACTCTCCTGGACTCCTCCTTCCCAAATAAATCTCTTTCTCAAAAGAGTTTTGGGTGAAGACCTTCATTCACTGGTGCATAGAAGAACCTTGCTGGGATATCCTATAGTGGATTGAGCAAGGGGAGCTGAACAGAAGAACCTTGCTAAGATGTCCCATAGTGGACTGAGCAAGAGAGAGCTGGTAACACTGAGCCAAAGATTGCTGCTCTCCAGGAGAGGAACAGGATTGCTGTGTCCTGCAGGGAGACCACCCCCCATCACACCAGGTATATCCTGACTTTCCTGAAGAGTCAGGATACCCTTCCCTGCTGAAGCAGTTCCAGGCCTGACTCTCTGGAGAAGTCAGAAAAATTTCCCTTCCAGGGTTGGGCTGTTTCTTTGCAGTCCCAGCTGTCAGAGCTGTGCTACACAGCTCCAGGTGTTTGGGACACCTTCAGGGCAGAGCTGTTGTTCTGACAGCTCAAGGTGTCCAGGATACCTCGCCCTCCAGGGCTGAACTGTCTCCTTGCAGTTTCAGCCATCACAGCTGTGCTACACAGCTCAAGGTGTTGCCTGACTCCCCAGGTAGTCAGGACACCAAATCCACAGAGTTGCACATTTGGAACCAATTTACCTACATTTTTGGTGTAATTTACTAACAAAGCCTATCAGAATTACACCTGACTTCTCCATGAAGATTCTCAAAGCCAGAAGAGCCTGAACAGACCTCTTGGAAACTCTAAGAGACCATGGATTCCAGCCTAGACTACTATACTCAGCAAAATTTTCAGTCACCATAAAAAGAGAAAATAAGATATTTCATGACAAAGTCAAATTTAATTAATATCTATCCACAAACCCAGCTCTATAGAAGATACTAGAAGAAAAACTCCAACCCAAAAAAGTTAGCTACACCCACAGAAACACAAGTAATAAATAATCCCACACCAGAGGGAAACACACACACACACACACACACACACACGCACATACACACAGAGAGAGACCACCAACAACAATAACAACAAAAATAACAGAAATTAACAATCACCTGTCATTAATATTTCTCAATATCAATGGACTCAATTAACCAATAAAAAGAAACAGGCTAACAAAATGGATATAAAAATAGGATCTATCCATATGCTGCATAGAAGAAACACACCTCAACATCAAAGATAGCCATTACCTCAGAGTAAAGGGTTGAAAAAAGATTTTCTAATCAAGTGGACCAAAGAAGCAATCTTGTGTAGCTAAGCTGATATCTAACAAAATAGACTTCAAACCAAAATTAATCAAAAGAGATGGAGAAGGACATTTCATATTCACCAAAGGAAAAATCCGCCAAGATGATGTCTCAATTCTGAACATCTATCCCCAAATACAAGGGCACCCACATTTGTACTAAAGCAAAAATCACATATCAAACCCCACACATTAATTGTGGGAGACTTCAACACCCCACTCTTATCAATGGACAAGCCTGCCAGACAGAAACTTAACAGAGAAACAAACACGTGTTATGACTCAAATGGACCTAACAGATATCTACAGAACGTTTCACCCAAACACCAAAGAATATACTTCTTCTAATCACCTCAAAAAACCTACTCCAAAATTGGCCACACACTTGGTCACAAACCCAGTCTTAACAATAAAAAAAATTTAGATTAACCCCCTGTATCTTATTGGATCACCATGGATTAAAGTTGGAGTTCAATAGCAACACAAACTACAGAAAGCTTACAAACTCATGGAAACTGAACAACTCTCAACTGATTAACCACTGAGTCAAGGAAGAAATAAAGAAGTTAAAGACTTCCTAGAATTCAATGAAAATGAATGCACAGCATAACCAAATTTATGGGACACTATGAAAGCAGTGCTAAGAGGAAAGTTCATAGCACAAAATGCCTTCGTAAAGAATTTGAAGAAATTTCACACTAGCAACTTAATGGCACACCTGAAAGCTCTAGAACAAAAAGAAGCAAACACACCCAGAAGTAGTAGATGCCAAAATATAAGCAAGCTTAGGGCTGAAATCAATAAAATAGAAACAAAGAGAACAATACAAAGAATCAATGAAACAAAGAGATGGTTCTTTGAGAAAATCAACAAGATAGACAAACCTTTATCCAAACTAACTAAAAGGCAGAGAGAAAATATCCAAATTATCAAAATCAGAAAAGAAAGGGGGGCATAACAATAGACACTGAGGAAATTCAGACAAAATCCTGTACTTCACAAAATTGGAAAAATCTAAAAAAAAAATGGGCAAATTTCATGATAGATACCGCATACCAAATTTAAAACAAGATCAGATAAACAATTTAAACAGACCTATAACCACTGAGAAAATAGAAACAGTCATTAAAAATCTCCCAACCAAAAAAAGCCCAGGACCAGATGGTTTCAGCACAGAATTCTACCAGAATTTCAAAGAAGAGCTAATACTAGTACTCTTCAAATTATTTCACAAATAGAAACAGAAGGAACATTGCCAAATTCTTTTATGAGATCACAGTTATCCTGATATCCAAACCACACAAAGACTCAACAAAGAAAGAGAATTACAAACCAATTTCCCTCATGAACATTGATGAAAAATACTAAATAAAATACTGACAAACTGAATCCAAGAACACATACAAAAGATCATCTACTGTGATCAAGTAGGCTTCATCCCAGATATGCAGGGAGGGTTCAACATTCAAAAATCTTGTCAATGTACTCCACCATATAAACAAACTGAAAGAAAAAAACCATGAGCATCTAATAATGCTGAAAAAGCCTTTGACAAAATCTAATACCTCTTCATGAGAAAAATCTTGGATGGATTAGGGATACAAGGAACATACCTAAACATAACAAAAGCAAGCTGACAGTCAACATCAAATTAAATGGAGAGAAGCTCAAAACAACTTCACTGAAATTAGGAACAAGACAAGGCTGTCCACTCTCTCCATATCGATTCAATATTGTACCTGAAGTTCTAGCTAGAGCAATAAGACAACAAAAGGAGATCAAGGAGATACAAATTGGATAGAAGTCAAACTTTCAGTATTTGCAGATAGTGGCATGATAATATACATAAGCAACCCCAAAAATTCTACCAGGGAACTCCTACAGCTGATAAACCCCTTTGGCAAAGTAGCTGGATACAAGGTTAGCAACAAGAACTTTAGCTGAAAGTTTTCCTGTGCCCACCCAGCTCCCGCATCCTTGCAGCCCCACAGCTGCTCAGACCCACATGAACACACGGAGGCTTATGTTAATTATGACTGCATGGCCTGCTGGCTCAGGCTTCTCACCAGCTAGATCTTACATCTTAAATTAACCCATTCCTATAAATCTATACTTTGCCATGTGGCTCGTGGCTTACCCGTATCTTTACATCTTGCTTCTCATGGCAGTGCTTGGCAGAGTCCTCTCTGTTCTGCCTTTCTCCTTCCTCCTCTCTAGTTAGAATGCCCCACCCAACCCTATGCTGCCTCACCATTGGCCGAACAGCTTCATTTATCAACCAATCAGAGCAATACATTTTTCACAGCATTCAAAAAAGACATTCCCCCATCACTTCCCCTTTTCTTTCTAAACAAAAGGAAGGTTTTAACTTTAACCTAGTAAAATTACATTTATCAAGCAAGAATTACAGTTACAATATCTAGTCTATTTGTATTTTATAAAATTGAAGAAAATATTTTATCTATCCTATATTTTTGAGTCTAAAATATCATACCTAATTTATCTTTTTATCATAACCAAGGAAAACCATAATTGTATTTATCTAGCCTTCAACTACATCAAAGATCTCAGAAGGATATAATATAACCTAAGTAAACAAGAAGAGCATTGTAAGCAACTTCCAAAATCTAGAGTGACAGAGACAGCTGGTTGCTTGGACAGTCACCCAAAGTTCCTCTACAATGGTGTGCAGTGGAACATTATCTGAAACAGTTATTCTTGAAAGAGTAACTAGGCTGATAGAGTCTAACCTCTCAATGGTAGACTGGCATTTAATAAAAGAGATGAAGCCACCCACAAGCCGAGAAGAATGGATAGCCAAATTCCATAAACACCAACAATTTCCAGAATTTAAAATCCTGAATCATGACAGGACACTGGTAGAATTCAGGTTTCTCTGGTACATGGAATACTCACCCCAAATGTGAGTTGAGCTGTAGGCCTTGTATACATCATACTTCACAAATATGCTAAGATACAGTTAGCCTATAGGCTAAAGATGATGCCCCAACATTGCAGAGAATCCTTGGGTGACTGTCCAGGCAGCTGGCTGTTTCTGTCAACTTACATTTTTTTGGAAGTCACTTGTTTGCACTTCCTATTTTACTAGATAATATAATTTCCTTCTTGGGTCTCTGAGGGAGTTGAAGATTAGATCATTAGAGTTATAGTTTTCCTTGTTAAGAATTTCAGAAAAGAAACTTACTAAAGAGGTATAAAGTGTATAAATTTGAAAGACATTGTAAGATATTTCTCTGTTAGTAACATAAGTTAGGATAGAAAGTGATTCAGGTCCATTTTTTACTTACTAAAATGGGATAGATAATGGAATATATTCTCTGAGTTTGTCAAATGCAAATGGACAAGACATTGTTGATGTATTTATTGCTTGTATATATTGTGTATAGTTATTGTACTAATTGTATATAGTTTTTCTTATATTAGTTATAACATTTTTATTATTTTTTATTTTTATTAGAAAAAAGGGGAAATGTGATATTTTATTTGTGTTGAAATGTGGTGATATTTTATTTGTATGTTAATAAATAAAGTTTGCCTGGAGATCAGAGGTCATAGCCAGCCATAAACAAAAGTCAGGCGGTGGTAGCACACACCCTTAATCCAATTACGTGGCATGCAGAGTCTCTGTGCGTTCAAGGACACAGCCAGGCATGGTGACACATGCCTTTAATCCCAGTACCAACCATACAGACCTGAAGGTCTGTACAGACAGGCAATGATGAGGAAGTGAGGTGGCTGGGCTAAGAGCCAATGAGAAGGCAGAACAGCAAGGCAATAAAGGTGCAGGTTAGACAGGAAGAAGCTAGTTCTCTTGGGAAGCTACAGTGATGTGGTGAGCTAAGGTTAGTTGGTGGCTATCACTATTTCTCTGATCTCTACAGCTTTCACCCCTGTATTTGGCTCTGTGTTTCTTATTTAATAAGACTGTTTAGAAATTCATCTACAAAAAATCAGTAGCCCTCTTATATACAATCAATAAATGGGCTGGGAAAGAAATCGGGGAAAGAGTATCCTTCAAAATAACCACAAATAATATAAAATATCATGGGATACTTCTAACCAAACAAGTGAAAGACCTGTATAACAGTAACTTCAAGTCTTTGAAGAAAGAAATTGGAGAAGATTGATAAATCTCCTATGATCATGAATTAGGAGCAGTAGGATTAGCATAATTAAAATGGCCATTTTACTAAAAGCAATCTACACATTCAACACAATCCCCATCAAATTTCCAACATAATTCTTTACAGACCTTGGAAAAACAATACTTAACTTCATTTGGAAAAACAAAAAACCCAGGATAGCTAAAACAATATTAAAAAACAAAAGAACTGCCAGAGATATCACCATCCCTGATCTCAAGTTCTACTACAGAGCCATGGTAATAAAAAACAATGTGGTATTGGCATAAAAACAGACACATTGATCAATGGAATTGAATCAAAGACCCTGACATAAATCTACACACCTATGGACATTTGATTTTTGACAAAGAAGCCAAAACTATACAGTGGAGAAAGAAAATATCTTCAACAAATGGTGTGAGCATAATTGGATATTGGCATGTGTAAGAATGCAAATAGATCCATATCTATCACCCTGCACAATATTCAAGGCCAAGTGGATCAAAGACCTCAACATAAATCTAGTTACACTGAACCTGATAGAATAAAAAGTGGGGACTAGCCTTAAATGCATTGGCACAGGATACAACTTCCTGAATAGAATACCAGTAACACAGACACTAAAATTGACAATTAATAAATGGGACCTAATGACACTGAAAAGCTTCTGTAAGGCAAAGGACACTGTCAATCAGACAATCAGCAGCCTACAGAATGAGAAAAGATCTTCACCAACCCTACATCTGACAGAGGGCTGATCTCCAAAATATATAAAGAACTCAAGAAACTAGACATCAAAAACCCAAATAATCCCATTTAAAAAATGGGGCACAGACCTAAACAGAGAATTCTCTACAGAAGATTCTTAAATGGCAGAGAAACACTTAAATATTCATCATCCTTAGTCATCAGGGAAATGCAAATCAAAACAACTCTGAGATTCCATCTTATGAATGAATAAGATCAAAAACACAAATGACAACTTATGCTGGAAAGAATGTGGAGCAAGGGGAACACTCCTCCACTACTGGTAGGAAACTTATACAGCCACTGTGGAAATTAATATGGTGGTTTCTCAGAAAATTGGGACTTAGTCTACCTCAAGACCCAGTGACACCATTTGGGCATATACCCAAAGCATGCTCAATCATACCCCAAGGATACTCAACTATATTCATAGCAGCTTTATTTGTAATAGCCCAAACAAGGAAATAACCTAAATGCTCCTGAACCAAAGAATGGAGAAAGAAAATGTGGTACATTTACACAATGGAGTATTACTTAGCTGTTAAAAACAATGACATCAGGAAATTTGAAGGCAAATGGATAGAACTAGAAAAAACCATCCTGAGTAAGTTAATCCAGACCCAGAAAGACAAACATGGTAGGTACTCACTCATAATTGGATATTAACTGTAAAGTAAAGCATAACCACGTTATAATTTGTTGTAGGAATTTGTTCCACCAACGACCTTGCTCTATCTTGTGGTAGTTTGAGAACAGACTGCTGGTTCCATTAACCCCCAGGCAGAACAGAGGACCATGATGGCTGTGTACTTTGTTCTGTGTCTGTGAGTGCATTTTCTCCTCATTTTATATCGTATTAAATCCTCGACAGCCTTTTAACTGACTCTTGTGGATTTGCTAGTAAAAATTCACAGACCCAAAGAGGCTAGGAAACAAGACACATGAATCTCCCTGGGGAGAGGCAATAGAGAAGATTTCCTTTGTGGACCGGGGGTGGGTGGTCATGGAAACTTGAAGGGTTAGGTTGGGGGTGGGTAGAGGTGAGAGTGCTGAGAGAGACGACAGGAAACTGGGGCTTTATGGAAATGGGTAGAAGCCTGAGGTAAGGGAAACTTCCGTGAGACTACAAGAACAGCCCCAGCTAAGACTCCTGGCAGCAGTGGATGCATAGCCTGAACTGGCCATCCCCTGTGATTGGATGGGTGACTATCCTGGATGTCATCAGAGAGCCTGCATCCATTGACTGATGGAGGCAGATTCAGAGACCCATGACCAAACTCTGGGTCAGAAACATCACAGGAAGACCCACTGAAACCATTAACCTGGCTGAGGAGAACTCACAGAGTCTAAACCAACAACCAGGGAGCCTTCACAGGATTAACCTTCGCCCTCTGTATGTATGTGACAATTGTGTAGTTTGGTCTATTTGTGGGACTCCTGGTAATGGGAGCAGGAGCTGTCCCTGGTACTTTGGCTGGCTCTTGGGAACCTATTCCTCATGCTTTGTCTTGGGAACCAATCATCATGGATTGTCTTGCTCAGCCTGAATACAGGGGAGGTGCTTGGTTTTATGGCAACTTGATATGCCATGCTTTACTTATGCCCACTGGAGGCCTGCCCCTTTCTGAGGAAGGACAGATTGGAGAAGGATGAGCAGAGGTGTAGGGAGAGGGAGGGGAGGCTACAGTAGGGATATAAAATAAATAATTAAATAAAGAATAATACAGTTGATTACATTTTTCAAAAATATCAAATCATTGGGAATGAATTCCCAATTGATACATGTAATGGTTAACTTTTATTGCCAGTTTGGCACAGTCTAGAATAACATGGAAAAACATTTCACTGGAGAATTAACTAGATCAGTTGTTCTGTGAAGGACTGTCTTGATTCGGCTGAGGTAGGAAAACTCTCCCTGAATGTGGTCAACACCATTTCATGGTCTGTGTCTTGGACTAAATCAAAATGAGAGAGTAAATTGAGAACACGTATGTGTGCATTTGTTCTCTCTGACCTTGACTGTGGATGTGACCAACTGTTTCAAGCTCCCTCCACTTGTGATTTCCCTATTGTGATTTCCCTATAACCTGGAATTCTGAGCTAGAATATGCCCTTCTCCCCCAAATTGCTTTTGGTTAGATTATTTCATCACAGCAACATAAAAAAAAAAAACTTAAGGCAGTATGAAATCCATTTATTCAGAGAGGTAGAGATGGCTTTTCTTACTTGGGTTCTGGGGGAGTCTAACTCAGGTTCTATAGTGGTATTTTATTTGTGCTGAAATGTGATTTTATTTATATGTTAAAAAATAAAGTTGCCTAGGGGTCAGCGCTATTAGCAAGGCATAGCGAAAGCCAGGGCGTTAGTGGTACACGCCTTTAATCCCAGCACTTGGTAGGCAGAGCTAGGTAGATCTCTGTATGGTCAAGGATACAGCCAGCATTGGAGACACATGTGTTTAATCTCAATAACAACCATAGAAGACCTGGAGTGACCTACAGACAGGCAGTGATGAGACAGTCATGTGGTTGGGTTTACAACCAATGAGAAGGAAGAACAGAAAGTCTATTTAAAGACAAACACACAGGAAGTAGTTCTTTCTTGGCTGTAGAGGATTGCTGGAACAGGAAAGGTAAAGCTCTTAGTTCTGACCTCTTGGTTTTCTTCTCTAAATTGGCTCTGTGTTTCTTATTCAATAAGACGGTTAGTTACTTCTACAAGGTTCTTATGCTTGCATGGCAGACAATTTATCCAATAAGCTCAGTACTGAAAATGAATACTCTCCTCGTAATGAACAAAGTTCAGTTCTTAGCATCCATTTTGGAGAGCTCACAACTACCTGTAACTCCCTCTCCAAAGGATATGACACCTTCTGGCCTCTGATGGTACTTGCACTTACATGTGTATAAGATACACACACAGTAAATAAACAAATAAATAAATCTTTTTTTAAAAAAAAGTAAATAAAATATACAGAAAAATTATAAAATCCAGAAGCACCACTGCAGATTATATATCCAAAGGAAATGATGTTTTAAAAGACTGTCCTTACTCATATGCATATAGTAAGCATTAAATCAACTTAGTCTATTAAACATATAGCATATAAAGTAGGGAAAAAAGTGGCAGGGAGAGAATAAAGAAGAATTGGAGGAGAGGGAGTGGGGGTGGATTTGATGAAAACACATTAAATATGTGTATGAAATTATCAAACAATAAAAAAATTAAAGGAGCGGGAGACCCCAGATGGATCAACAACAGAGAGGGAGAACAAGGAATAGGAGAGCATGATGAATGAGGACCACATGAGAATAGGAAGAGGCAAGATGCTAGAGAGGCCCACAGAAATCCACAAGGATACCCCCACAGTGGACTGATGGCAATGGTCAAGAGACAGCCCGAACTGACCCACTCTGGTGAGGGGATGGCCAAACACCCTAATTGTCATGCTAGAAACCCCATCCAATGACTGAGGGATCTGGAAGCAGAGATCCACGGCTAGGCCCCGGGCAGAACTCCAGGAGTCCAAATGGTGAGAAAGAGGAGGGTCTATATGAGCGAGAATTGTTGAGACCAGGGTTGGATAAAGCACAGGGACAAATAGCCAAATGAATGGAAACACATGAACTATGAACCAATGGCTGAGGGGCCCCCAACTGGATCAGGCCCTCTGAATGGGTGAGACAATTGATTGCCTTGAACTGTTTGGGAGGCATCCAGGCAGTGGGACCGGATCCTGTGCTCATTGCATGAGTTGGCTGTTTGAAACCTGGGGCTTATGTAGGGTCATTTGTCTCGACCAGGGAGGAGGGGACTGGCCCTGCCTGGACTGAGTCTACCAGTTGATCTCAGTCCTTGGGGGAGGCTTTGCCCTGGAGAGGGTGGGAATGAGGGGTGGGCTGGGGGGAAGGGGAGGAGGGCGAGAGGGGGGAGAACAAGGGAATCAGTGGCTGATATGTGGAACTGAATGGTATTGTAAAATTAAAAAAAAATTAAAAAGTATTTCCACTCCATAACAATAGGCAGGTTATGAAATCAACCTATCATTAAATGAATAGATAAAGGAAATACATTTACATATACAATTGAAAACTCTTCATCTATCAAAAGAGAATACACTGTCATTGGTGATTACATGTGTTGCGTCTCACAATATTATATTACATAACATAAGTCAGAGAGAAAAAGAAAAGCATTGAATGATCTTGTTTATGGGAACAAAAAATTAAAACAGTAGAATTTGAGAGTAGAAAGTTGCCACCAGAGACTGGGAATGGTAAAGGGAAGGAGTGATGGAGAGTTTGATCAATGGCAGTATGCCTTTAGTTTGGTAGAAGGACTAATTTGTAGCAGTTTATGGCACAATCAGATGAACATAATTAACAAGACCACATTATATATCTGTAAGTAATTAGAAGAGAGGATTTTTAACACACTAACCATAATCTATGATACAATATGAGGTGATATGTGTTGTGGATTATCTTAACTACGTGAAGATGTGTTGTTTTTGTTTATGCTGCATTTGTTTAATTATGTAAAGATGTGTTACTGTTTCACCTTGCACGCCTAAGGCATGTGATTGGTCTAACAAAAAGCTGAATGGCCAATAGCTAGGCAGTAGAAGGATAGGCAGGGATGGTGGGCCGAGAGAATAAATAAGAATTTAGGCTCAGGAGAAGAGAACGAGGGAGAAAAAGAAAGAGGAGCCCAGGGCCAGCCAACTAGGCAGCCATCAGGCAGGCAGACACAGAATAGGATATACAGAATGAAAGAAAGGTAAAATGTAGGCAAAACATAGATAAAGAGAAACAGGTTAAATTAAGTTATAAGAGCTAGCAAGAAAGGAGTTAAGGCCAAGCATTCATAACTAATATTAAGTATCCATATCTTTATTTAGGAGCTGGTTTGTGGCCCACAAGAAAGCCTGCTACAGATATATAGTCTCCTTACTAAGTATATCACTACCAAAATATGTACAATCGAAATGTTACATCACAGTTCATACAAATAGTGTATGTCAACTCAGAAAGTAAAAATGTAGGGAAATTAAAGACAACAAAGCTGTGTAAGTCTTCATTTACTGTACCAGGCACATGAAATAGTTTAATTATTAGAAAAGCTTCTTTTAGTTCCCAGTATTAGGTGATTTTGGATCATGGCTAGTTGGCTCCTAGCTTTGAAGCTCATGGTGAAGCAGCACATTATGGCAAAGGACACATGGCAAAGCCCACTTGTGTCATGACTACTGCAAAATAGAAGAGGAAGGAGATGCGGGCCCAATGGCCCTATCAATGTTAAACCCTAAATGAGTGGAAATCCATGCCCTAGTTCCCACCTTTTGCAGATTTTATCACTACTCAACCACACTGCTGCCCTGGGACGAAGCCTTTAGCAAACTGGACTTTGGAGGACACTAATCCAAACCATATGAAGAACCAACAAAACAACTAACAAGTTGAGACTGAGATGATAGCTCAGTTGGTGAAGAGTTTGCCATAGAAGCATAAGGACCCAAGCTAAAACCATCAGAACCCAAGTGAAAATGCCAAATGTGGTGGTGCACATATGTTATCCCAGCACTAGAGAAATGGCAACAGGAGGATTCCAGAGGCGCAATGCCCAGCCAGCCTAGTCTATTTGGTGAGTTACTACCCAGTGAGAGACTCTGTCTTTAAAAGGATACAAACAATAACTGAAGAACAACATTCAAGATTGTCCTCTGATACAAACACACACACACACACACACACACACACACGAAAACACACACAAATTATTTAATAAATTGATATAATACATGTATTTTGAAGAGCAGAAAAAATGTAAATGAAGATGAAAATAAACTGAGGGATAAGAGATACAATGTCCTTGCAAATATGAAAGCTTGGTTATTCATTAAGACTTCGAGTCTCTTTAAATAATTCTTCATATTGGAGATAATCCCATGCAAAGATCCTGAAGACATTTGACAGATATTGATGATCTAATGCCAAAATGTGCATGAGCATTTGAAAGACCTAGTTTGAAAACTTACAAGGCTATACTAATCAAAATGGCGTGGGATTAGTAGGAAAGTTAGAAAAGTGGACAAAGAAAAGAACGTGGTTTCTGGAAATAGTGTGGTGTGATAATGAGAAATGTCTTATAGTAAAGTTATGGAAAGTTCAGTGAGAAAAGTTTTTTCTCCACAATTTCAGTTGGAATAATTACATAGCTGAATTAGTTGTCTCTAAGAATGAGCCCCCTGATAGGTTACTCAGTTCAAAGTGGTCAGTCCTAAACACATAGAGAAGTAAGCCATGCTAAATGGAGTCAGGGTCACACACACACACACACACACATATATATATATATATATGTGTGTGTGTGTGTGTGTGTGTGTGTGTGTGTTTGCGTGTAATATGTACAGTATATATATGTAATATATTATATATATATGGACATTGAAGAAGAGGTCAGGAATTTGATAGTGAGTAGAGTCAGGACATGGGATGGAAGTAGAGGGAAAAAGAGAGGTGTGTAAATGATGTAATTAAGTACTTGCATAAAATTCTTAATTTTTTTATTTAAAATATTAAAATTTAATTTGTCCTTAATTTGTTATTTCACAACTTAAACCAAGTTTGGCACACTCACGCTATCAAGGTGTCATCACTAGCACAGTGATTTCTATATTGATCAACAGTAGGCACAGATCAGATAGAAGTTTGGTATTTCAGATATGAAGAGTTCATCAAAAATTTAAAATCTCATCTTCAATGAAACAGTAAAAATTTTATAATTGGACTTGGATCAAGAATAAATTAATAATCCTGAGAACTACAATTCAATAACCAGGCAAGCAACTCACATTCACAATGTGTGAGATATTTGAATATGTAATTCACAAAACAAGATTTATGAATGCTAATAAACTCAAGAAAAATGAAGAATGTTTTAATCATCAGCAAAATACATATTAATGTGCTAAACTTTCTCCCAGATTGCTGAAATATAGGTCTTCTAATATTAAGTGTTCATCACCATGTTGAACAACTAGAAATCTTATGCATTTCTCATGAGGATAAGAAGTTAGGGAAACTGTGTGGAAAGACTTTGGCAGTTCTCTATGCATATGTTGACAATATATGTGAGCATATGTCACAGTGGTTTATCTCTAGGAAATTATCCTAGAAATGTGAAAACATTTCTATATGTAAATATTTCTACACAATTGTTCATAGAGGCTTTATTCCCAACAAATTAAAATTGAAAACACTTCAATATTCATCACTTAGAAAACTGATAAACAAACTAACATATTAAAGCAATAGAACTCGACTTAGGACCTGGTGAATGGCTTAGGGGATAAAGGCACCTGTCACCAACCTGGCAACCTGAGTTCTGACCTCAGTCCATGTGGAAGGAGAGAAGCAACTCTTGCAGGTTGTTCTCTGACCTCTACACATGACACACACACTCACACACAGAACTTTTTTAATGTATTT
>CABHPH010152667.1:0-14593 GCA_902168325.1 Peromyscus nudipes
CAGGAGCAGGAGCAGCCCCCGGGGTTATATGACTGCTCTGTGCTCAAGGCAAGTCCACCACTGTCTAGGGTGGCACCCAATCTTGCAAGATCATAGAAGAAACAGTCTAGCTTTCCGTACTGTGGGTCCATTGCTCATTCCTATGTGAGGGTCCTCGTTCCTCACATAGGCTAAATCTGCCTGTCCTGGACAGACTCCTCACCCCTTAGGAGTTGTGGGTGATTTGTCTATAAAGTGGGGGGAGGTCTGTGGCTGATAGTGATGACATCCTGGGAGTCAAGGAAGAGCTTTCTGCACACCCAGAAGGTAGGATTCACTATTCAGATGCCAAGAGGGTGACATGAGTTCCCATCCCCCCCAGATGAGAACTCAAGAGGAAGCGGCTCCCTGCGGGCACCTGTGCTCGGCTGGGGCTGTCCTCTGGCAAGTATGCAGTGTCCACAGTGTCCCGTCACCTCCATCAGTTTTCTTGAACTTTTTTTCCTGTTTCAGGATAATGGGTCTGGACTCCCAGACTCAGCTAGCTGCTCTGCTGTGTAGATGCTTCAGGACTCCACGTGCAGCTTGCTTGCCCCTCACAGGAAGAGCCCTAACAGCCCCCTACTGCCGGGGGAGACTGTGCTCACTCCCGCCAAGTCTAAGATTCCACCCCTTACCTCAGCCCTCTTCCCCCAACAGGCAGAACTTGGCAAGCCTCGGGAGAGAAGCTGCAGCCTGCCTGGCATCAACTTCAATTATGGACTCTACATCCGGGGGCTGGATGGAGGGGTTCCTGAAGGTGAGTGGATGTCCTTGGGAGCACAAAGATTGGAGAGGACTCTTTTTTTTTTTTTTTGGAGCTGAGGATGGAACCCAGGGCCTTGAGCTTGCTAGGCAAGCGCTCTACCACTGAGCTAAATCCCCAACCCAAGAGGACTCATTTGGATGAGAGACTCACACCCCATTTTCAGCCAGCTTGGGTAAAGCTGCTTGGCAGGGACAGAGGGAAAAAAAAGAGGGAAAGAGCTGGTATCTCAGTGGTAAGACCATGGCCAAAGAGGAGAGCCATGAGGGGTTCAGGAGGAGAGGTAGGGGACCATCAAAGATTCCCCCAGTGTGACTGTCCTTGTTCTTTACCAAGAAGTAAGCACCGAACAGTCTCAGGGCCAACCCCTGAGGTCCCATTGGAAGTCAAAGCCAACTGGTTTGGTTTTTGTTGTGATAAAATATTCTGACAACAAAGCCAAGCAGTGGTGCCACACACCCTTAGTCCCAACACTGGCAGGAAGATCTTTGAGTTCTAGGCCGGCTTGGTCTACAGAGCGAGTTCCAGGACAGCCAGAGCTACACAGAGAAACCCTGTCTTGGGAAAAACCAACCAAACAAACAAAACTTTGACAACAAACAGTTTAGGGGGAAGGGGGGCTTATTTAGCTCACAATCCCAGGTTACTACAGGGGATCCCCTCACCGCAGGGGAGTCAGTGGCAGATGGACATATTACATCCTCAGTCAAGAGCAGAGAGAGTGAATGCACACCTGCTCACATGCCTGCCTGTGCTCAGCTTGACTTCTCTACTCTTACACAGCCCAGGACCCCCTGCCTAAGAATGGTGCTGCCCACAGTGGACTGGATCTTCCCACATCAATTAACTTAGTTAAGACAACCCCCCACAGGCTAACCCCATGTAGACCATCTCTCCTTGAAACTAAGTTGACAATTGAAGCTGACCATCACATGCCCGCTTTGGGATCTCTGGGAGAACCTTGCTGGCCAGGGCCAGGCAGCACTGTCCCCTGTGATGGGAGCCCTGTACCCTCTCCTCCCACTGACACCCACCCTCCTGTTGTCTCCTTGCCTGCAGCCATTGGGCACTGGAATGTGTTTAAGCAGCAACCCACATGCCCCCATGAGCTGACCCGGAACTATATTGCCATGAACCGTGGGGCTGTCAAAGCCGGCCTGGTGACTGCCCGGGAAAATATGCTCTATCGTGAACTTAATGACATCCGAATCAGCGACCAGGAAGAGCGGCGACAGAAGGAGCCACCCCCTGCCCCTCCCAACGTGACCTTTGGGATCCGTTCACGGTAAGGGCAGGGAATCCAGCTCCTACCTTCTCTGTGGCTAATGAGGGTGACAAGACCACCAGGGAACAGGAACAGTTGTACACTGACTGAAGATTTTTCTCATTCAAGGTCATTGGTCAGGTGTGGTAGCACACGCCTGCAATCAGAGTACTTTGTAGGCAGAGGCAGGAGGACAGGAGTTCACAGTCATTCTCGTCTACGTTGCCAATAAGTTTGAGACCAGCCTAGGCTACATAAGACCCTGTCTTAAACAAAACAAAACAAAACAAAACAGAATCTACCAACTGGGGCTGGAAAGAGGGCTCAGACAGCCAAGTGCCTGCCGTGAGAATGTGAGGACTTGAGTCTGGACCGTGGCTAGCCAGGAACCTTGCCTCAGTTCCCGTACCTGTACAGTGGTATCACAGCAGTGCCTGCTGCCTCCTTGCTAAGAGGTTTCAAGACTTAACTCCACTGAAGACTCGACTATAGCAGCTGGACGCAGTGAGCCCTCGGCGCACATGAGCTGTGTCGATAGTTAAGATGATGCGATTCAAAATGTAACCCAAGAGCGAGGAGATTAGGGGTTGGAGAGACGGCTCAGCAGTGGTTAAGGGCACTTGTTGCTTTTGCAGAAGACCCAGGTTCAGTTCCCAGCATGTACATACATGGGGCTTACAACCATGTGTAACTCCAGTTCCAGGGGACCTGGCACCCTTTCTGGTCTCTGTGGGCGCTGCACACACATGGTGCACACACATGGTGCACACACATGCATGTAGGCAAACATTCACACACATAAAATAAAAGTAAATCTTTTTGAGTTGACTATTCCATGGTAAACTGTATTATTAGTGTTTGACTTATGAAATGAAAGCTCTCCTGCCGCAAACCATCAGACAAATGTAAAAAATCTAGCCTGTACCCCAGAAGCATGGGTTACCCTGAGAAACGAACTCTCTGGTCCTATGATCACATAGACCACAAGGGTCACTGCCAATATCATGCCATGGACTCTGCAGCAAAGACATGACCAATCTGGAGCTCAGATCAGTCACTTCAGACCTCCCTAGTTCTGCGGACTCATGCCGACCTCCATCAGAGTGTCTCTCTCCATATTTTTTCCCCTACGTCAGCTCATGTGCATTATGGGTACCCATTTCACCCTGACTCCAGGGAAGGCCATGGGCTCAAGCTTGGCCATTCAGGAAACTGATTCCCTGCCCCCAGGAACTGGCTATACCACTCCTCTCTGTTTTGTTTGTTGCTTGCTGGTTGGCTGGAATCCCGTTTTCCTCTCATGTGTTTATTGTGGTAAAATCATGCAATATAAGACCTATCATTTTAACCTGCAGGGATGGGCACATTCCTGTCACCATTAGCCACAGTCCCTCCTGTTGCTCCTCTTCCCAAACTGAAACTCACCCCCAAAAGTCCACCAGCTCCCTAGCAGGGAAGCCTCTGCTTAGGCCTCAGATGCCATCTGATGACATTCTTAGTCTTTGGGTTGGTGGAAGAGGGGTTCTGTGTATACCTTACAAAAGGCTGTTAGCTCAGACACAGGTGGGCAATGAAGGGCTAAAAAGGGGGCTAAAAACAGCCCAAGAAAATCTGGCTCTGGGCCTGCAACATTCCAACTCTCTGCAATCCTTAAGGTCAGTCAATCAGCCTTGTAGAATGTTTAATACCCAAGCAGCTTTTCCTGGGAACTTCAGTTCATACCATCTTGCCAAAAAAAAAAAAAACGCTCTCATTCTTCGGAGTCCAGTTCAGCAGCCCCTTATCATTAGCATGCCAACCTCCCATTAGAAGTGCATTTCTGTGCACACCACCCTTAGAACCTGGAATGTGGTGTAGACGGAAGTTTCTCCGGTCCTGCCTTGCCCAGCAGCCCAGACAAATCTCTCTCACCCAAGGTCTCACAGCTGCTTACAAAATAATCACTCAGAGGCTTATATTAATTACAAACTGCTTGGCCTATGACTCAGGCTTCTTGCTAACTAGCTCTTTCATCTTAAATTAGCCCATTCCTATTAATCTATATGTTGCCGCATGGCCATGGCGTTACTGGTGTGCTGGTATCTTGTTCCTTTGGCTGTGGGATGACGTTTCTCCTGACTCTGCCTTTTCTCTGTATCGCTGCTTGGATTTCCCACCAGGCTGTGAGCTTTCTTGCCATAAGCCAAAATAGCTTTATTTATTGTCCAATGGGAGCCACACATATTCACAGCATACAGAAAGACATCCCACAGCACTTCCCTTTTTCTGTCTAATAAAAAAGGAAGGTTTTAATTTTAACATAGTAAAATTATATATAATAAAACAGTTATCAAGCAAGAATTACAGTTATAATATCTAGTCTATTTGTATTTGGTAAAATTAAAGAAAATATTCTATCATCTATCTTATATTTGTGAGTCTAAAGTTTTATATCTAATTTACCATCTATCATGACTAAGGAAAACTATAATTATAACTATCTAGTCTTCAACTCCATTAGACCCCAGAAGGATATAATATTATCTGAGTAAACAGGAAGTGCTTTGCAAGCAACTTTCAAAATTCTGAAAAAGGCAGAGACATCTGGCTGCCTGAACAGTCATCCTAAGTCCCTCTGTAATGTTGGGGCATCCATCTTCAGTCTACAGGCTTGAGTCTCCGGCATAACTTTCAGTGAAGCAGGAAATTTTAAGTACTGTTCCGCCCATTCTGTGACCCCTCTCTCTTCTCTTTTTAAGAGGTCATGTACAACAACAAGAAGCATGGCCTCCTTCAGGTCCTATAGCCCAAGGTCACGGGTACAATGTGGTAATGGTGAGACATGTGGGAAAGTTGCTTCTGAGTTGGACTGATCACCTGGGTTCTTGGACCATGGCAGTCCAAACTCGTGAAGGTGCTCTTCAGACTGTAGAGTTACCATGATAGCCCATCCTGTAATCCTCAAGACAGTTTGGTATCAGGGGTCTGGGTCAAGAGTCAGCCTCCGGTACCAATTCTGTCTCTGTTCCCAAGTCCCCAAAGGAGGGGGCACTGGACAAGGAGCCTGCCAGCTTGGTTCAGCTCAGCTCAGTGAATTACCTGCTGTGTGACCTTGGGAGCTCTGCTTACCTCTCTGAACTTCTTCCTACTTTCTCCTGTTTTATATATGGGCTTCTAGAATGTGATCGCTGTGTCTTGAGTTTTGACAATCTTTTTCACTGGGAATTTTGTTCCCTCCTCCTGTGTAACAGGGGAGCCATACCAGTAACTTCATTCTCTCTCCCCATTTTTCTATAAATTCATTAGACATTCACTGGAGACTAGTAGAGGTCCTATCTACCCACAGGAATCCGGGAGGGGTTAACTGATCTCCTCAAATTGATACAAGTCGGAGCTTGGCCCAGATTCTTAAGTAGACTTCTATTTTGAAACATTTAATATTAGAACGTACATTAGCAATCACTTGACTGGGAGTTCTTATTGAAAACAGGAGAGGTAGAGAGTTCAGAGAGGTGAGGAGAGCACTCCAAGGTCACACAGCATTGTCGCTGATGGAGCCAGGCCTACAGTCAGGTGGCAGCTCCTTATCTGAGGCTCCTCCCTAGGGTCCCCCTCTTTCTAATGTAGGCATGGCACAGACACCCAGAACCTCTGGTCCCTGGAGGGCTTCAGCTTTCCATCCTTCAAGTCAGCTGGTTTCAAAAAGGCCATGCATTATCATCAGTTCCCAATATAAAAATCTTAAATTGCTATAAAACGGAGTGGCCACAATTCCAGGGCAAAGACGTGATGAAGTGCTGGCTGCATCTCCTGTGATGGTAAATGAGCTTTGCATATGCAAATTGAATGGATTTTAAAATGGTATTTAATGACAATTTCGTAGTCGACATTAACATTAATTGCAGAGAAATGAAAATGTGGCATTAGGTTGCTGTTAGCCGTGAGTATCGGGCCATAAAGCTCTATCTTTATCAGTGAGGCCTTTCCCATGTGACAGGGCCACTCCACAAATTGCAGACAGAGGGCTTTTATGGATCAGAAATATCCCCCAGCCGGCCTGATCAGCATCAATTTCGCTTTATTTCTTTGTAAATGGAGGTTAAATGGCCTCGGGAAGGACTTGGAGCTGCCCAGACTGTGTGGTAAGCCCCTCACCCTTCTGACTTAAATGCCTGGGAACAGTTAAAAACCCATCGCCCCGCCCTGTAATGGGGCTATTACTTTAAAGTTATGGGTTCAAGGCCCATTCCCTGGTGATCACCTTTAACAAGCCTCCACTGTATTTATTTCTTTACTTTAAAAGCATGTTGAAAACCAAATCAGATTATACTGGAAGGCAAAAGAATTGTGGGAATGATTTGGCCCAATAAATAAATAATGAAGTAAATGATCAGTACCTACATTCCTGTAAGATGTGTTAAAACAAAGTCTCAGACAGACTAGATACACCAAGTGGGAAATAGTGTGCTAAGCCATGGTAACTGCAAGAAATCCTAGAGAATGCAAAGACTGAATGCAGACCCTACCTTTTATGTTTCCCACGGGTGTACCCCTCTTTGCCAGACACCCCCAAGTTCAGGCTCATGCAGCCTCCCGTGCCATGTGGGCATCAAGCCCAACTTTGGAATCCCTCAGTTACTTCCTCAGTGGTGAGATTCCTACTTTTAAGTAGGAGAGGTGCCTTGTAATCACCAGTCTTGGACCCCACCCTCCAAAAAAGCAGAGCTCTGAGCAGGCGTCTGGAAGACAGGGCCACATGGCCCATGGGCACAAGAGGAGGAGGGGACAGGGACAAGGCAGAGAGGTTCCCTTGTCTCATGTAATAAGTTTTAAAAAGGAGAGAGAGCTGGAGAGAAGGCTCAGGAATCACCGGGAAAGAGTGAAGACCCGACTTTGGATCCTAGAACCCACGTAAACCTGACAAGCATCTGTACCTGCAACCCTCCCACAGAGACCGGAGGAAACTGAGGGGCTCCACAGTGTGCTAGCCTGGTGTAAGCAGTGACAAACGAGAGATCTGTCTCAACCAAGGTGGAAGGCAGGCATCAACACCTGAGGGTGTCTTCTGACCTCCACGTTTGTGCCATGGCATTTTCAGTGTGCACCCACATCACACACTCATCACACACATACATCACATACCCACATAATACCCACACATCACACACACATCATACACATCACACACCCACACATATCACACACTCATCACACACGTACATCACATACCCACATAATACCCACACATCACACACACATATCATACACCCACATCACACACATATCACATACCCACATCACACACACAGATCACACACCACACACATCACACACATCACATACCCATATCATACACACACACAGTGTCAAAAGTTTGAATGAGTTGCTTCATTAAAAAGAAACAAAAAAAAGGGGGGGCTGGAGAAATGGCTCAGGGGTTAAGAGCACTGGCTGCTCTTCCAGAGGTCCTGAGTTCAATTCCCAGCAACCACATGGTGGCTCACAACCATCTGTAATGAGATCTGGCGCCCTCTTCTGGCCCTCAGGGATACATGCAGACAGAACACTGTATATGTAATAAATAAATCTTTAAAAAAAAAATAAAAAAAAATAAAAAAATAAAAAGAAACAAGGCAGAACTGCACATAAACACTGGACTTCCTGTGCTTCTAGACAAATGAACCTGGGCAGCTGGGTCTCACCACCCCACTGGCTGTGCTTTGTGCAGAACCCATGCCCTCCATTTATCCCGTCCTTGCTGGCCTGGCCTCTCTCAGGTCTGTCTTAGGGGTCTTGTTCTGGTGAGGACTGATAATTGCTTTATTATGATGTTTTGAAACAGCATCACATGTGTCCCAGACTGGCCAGGAACTTGCTATGAAGGCAAGGATGGCTTTGAACTTCTGATCCTCCTGCCTCCATCCCTCACCCCCGTCCCCGAGTGCAGATATCACAGCTGTCCCACCACATCTATTCTTGATCTCTTAGCTCATCGTGGTCCCTTCTTGTCCTTTGAAGTGCTGTTCTAACACTTAGACATCAGGGTGTTTTGCATACACAAAGCTAACCACTGCCGTTTTCCTCTGTGGCAGGGTCAACCTGTACACCCCATGGCCTTGAGAGGGAGGGTCAGGCTTTATCTCAAAGAGGAACATGAGGGGTATAGGGTTTGTATAGGGTCTGGCCCCAGCTGGGAAGGCTTCACCTCTGCGGTAGCTGTGAAACACTGGGAATTCTCCAGCTCTGTTTCACTGTCCCATGGCAGCATTCCAGCAAGGATGGGATTGTCAAACCTCATCACCAGTACAGAAGGCCATAACACAGCTCTCAAAGCAGGCTGCATCCTGAGGCCTGTACAGAGACATGTCTGCAGGCCAGAATTGTAGCTATTAAAGGCCTGCTTAATTATTAATGTATTTTAATAAGGGCTTGTGGGGAGGGGGTGCCCATGCCCCCGCATATCTTAATTGTTCCTGCTGTTAATTGGTCCTGTGTTCTCAGTAACAGTGAGTCAGAGATGTGGAGCCAGGGAACAGCCTGAGCCAGAGCTGGTGGAGTCCAGGCAGCTGAGGCTCTCCTACTTCTCCGCCTCATGCCACACTCAGGGAGAGTCACCAGTGGGGGTCCATCATCCCTCAGCCAGCAAAGGGTACCCTGATCACAGGCCAGATGAACTGTACATACACCTGTCTGTCACTGTTCTGTATTGGAAACCCTTATTTGCATCCTCACTAAGTGACAGTACAGTATCTGTGTGCGTGCGTGCGTGCGTGTACGTGTGCGTGTGTGTGTGTGTGTGTGTGTGTGTGTGTGTGTGTGTGTGTCCCTTTAGAACCCTTAGATTCTCATGTTTTCAGAGAGGAGACAGAGGGTTGGAATGGCAGATTCGCTTGCCTGGGGCTGCTCTGCAGTGGGGCTGGGAACTGGTGTAGCCTGAATGCGGGTGACAGGGACAGAGGCAGAGGTGACATGGCAGAGGGTGATACTGGATTTTCCCTGGGGTCAGGACAGCAGGTTAGATTTCCTGAAAGTTCTCAGAACTCCATATAAACATAACGGAGCTCAATGAGGTCCCCCTGGCCCCCTGAATGTGGCACATTGCTGCTAACCAGCTTGGGAGGGTGAGAGGTTTACCTGACGTTCAGTTAGGCTCTACCTTTTAAAACCTCCCCCACCTTCCAGTTCAATCCTGGGCTAGGGACCACACCACACATGCCGCTTCCTTCCCCTTCCTCTTCCTCCTCTCCTGACTTCCACATCCAACAGACTCAGACTCTGTGAGGCAACATTCCAAGGCTTCACCGCACTGGCTGCTCCAGGCCTGCCTCTGCCCATCTCACTATCTCCAGTTCTGACTAGAGGCTCTTAGCAGAAGAGGCCATCAGTGAGTGTTGGCTGAGTGAATGCGTGATCACACGACCACACTGGGATCCGAACATGGAGCTGTAGCAATGCATTGCTGCTACAGAGGCCTTGGCTCATCCCGCTGGTTTGATCTGGACAGACAGATTAGGGAGCTGAAGGCTTTGGGGTGGTGGAGGAATGAGAAGCAGGGACTACTACCTCCGACTTCCTGCGGCGCTGTTCACCCTGTCCTCAGGCATCGCCAGCCTGAGGGACAAGAGTGAAGAATGGAAGAAGTTTCATAGGCAGTTAAATAAGTGCTGCCCGCCTGACAGGCCTTGTGAATCTCTCTGCCAAGCAGATTTATTTATCAAGTTTATGGTGGGCCCATCCATCACACTGCCTTATTTTGCTTCTGCTGGAGCCAATACCCAAATCCAAGCCAGACACCCAAAGTCCTGGGAGGGGAGGAGATGCTTAGCTGTCATAGGCAGGGCTCTGTGGCTGCTGAGGGGCCTGGCTGACCGCAAGGGGGAGCCAGGAGATCTGGGAAGACCCAGCTGGGAGCTGGGAGGAGAGTGCAACCGCGGGTCCTTCCCAGGATCTAGCTTGCCTCACACCACAGTAACTGCGCCTCAGCTTCTGGCAGAGTTTTCCTTCTGGTTGCTCAGGCCCCAGAAGACTGAGGCGGTCATTGTTAGTCTGGAGGACACTGGCCTATTGTGAGTGACACTTGAGGTTCCCTCCCCAACACAGCAAAGAAAGAAAAATGACATCAGAGCCTTAGTCTCTGGCTGGCACACACAGGTCCTGGCAAAGTTTTTGTTGGAAGAAAAAATGTGGTCCCGGTCTGTTTCAGGCTTCGGGAAAGTGACTGAAAGTGGAGAGTCTGCCTGAGACTCTGAGAAGGGACTGGACAGCCAGGCATTCCTGTCACTTCACAGACTCTACTGACGGGTGTGCAGCATGGTGCTGCCTCAGACTCTGTGTCCCTTGGCTGCATTAGAGGAAGAAATTAAAAAACATGGAGCGCCACGTTAAAAAATGCCAGGCAGAGCTGGGGACGATGGCTCACTTGGTGGTGTGCTTGCCTGACATGGTTTGATCACCCCCAATACTGGATAAGACCAGGCATGGTGGTGATTTATGTCTGTAACCCTAGCACTTGGAAAGTAGAGGCAGAAGGACGAGAAGTTCAAGGTCATCTTCAGCTACATAAGGAGTTCAAGGCAAGCCTGGGCTATATGAGACCTCTTCAAAAAAAAAAGGAGAGAGAGAGAGAGAGAGAAAGGAAGAAAGAAAGAAAGAAAAGAAAAGAAAGAAAGAAAGAAAGTGAGTGAGAAGGAAGAGAAGAAGAAGAGGAGGAGGAGAAAAAGAAGACGATAACAATGACACTAACATTTAGGAGAAGATCTGCTAACAGGACAGTAGCCAGAGGGGAGCTGCCAGGATGGTGTGTGGGGCAAGGAGGGAGTGCCAGGAATGGAGCCCTGCTGTTGACTGGGAAGAGATGCCGAGAAGACACCACATCTGGCCTCAACTCAACTCCTCGAGGCCATGACAGAGACAATGGAGGGGCTTCAGAGACCCACACGAGGACCACTGACTCTGCGGGCCACACTCCCGGCTGGTGTTCCCACTGTCTTCCCTATGTGACCCCTGAGTGCAGCGGTGAGCATTTCCTACACACTATCTCGTTAACTGCTCCCAATTCTAATGAATGGGAACTGACCTCCCTATTCTGTCACTGAGGAAACTGATCAAGGCCACAGAGCCAGGGTTAAACCAAGCCTCCCTCCATGGTGACTGTACACACAGGTTTCCAGGAGGCAGAGCAAGACCCCGGGGGAGAACGTTGCTCCTCATCTGAGCTGCAATTGTGGTGATGGGAGTGGCCTGGTGCAGTTGTGCGACCCCCAACAGCCAGATGTGCTGGGAACAACCGGTTACAGTTTTCCGCACGACCCTGAGCTCACTTCTGAGGACTCAGCTTTCCCTGGAGCAAAGTCACTGATACTTTAGGCAGCTCCTGGAGTGAGCACAGGAATCAGGCATGGAGTTCTAGTCTCTCATGAAAGGTCGCAGGGGATTCCAGAGGTGGTGGTTCTGGCTAACATCTGGATCTGTCCAGCTGCCCAGCAGGGGCAGGAGTCGCTTGTCCTCAAGGTTGCAGGCTTCCACGAATCTGGATCTCCAGGGACTCAGGCTGAATGCGGTCCAGACTGAGCAGTGGCCTGAGACAAGGTTGCACTTGGGGTTCCTTCCTCTTTGGGGTACTCCCTCCTTTCCTTCCTCATGAGCTTTGTAGCTAGAGCCAGGACAGAGACATTTTTCATACTGTGCTGTTTCCCCTCTGGCTCTCTGGCTGCCCAGACAGAGATTTATCCCCAGCCTGCTGCTTGCGGTATGGGGAACAGGGGGCCTGTAATGGATCGCCTGCGGCTCCCATGGGGCCTGTCCAGGCCGAACCCCATCCATCAGGAGCTGCTGGGTGCCAAGGTCAGCGCTAACAAGGCTGGCTGCTTCCTCCAGGGGCTTCCCTCACTGCATCCTGGGCTGCCAGGCCTGCTTCAGGTTTTCCCAGTTAGGCTTCCCTGAGAGCTGGAGGCCAGTGCAAAGTGGGCTAGGGACCAACGGCCCAGCTGCGGGCCTCTTCTCCCTCTGCAGCATCCTACTCTCCACACCATCCAGAGGCTGCTGGGGCCTGGTGGCTCGGCTCCCTTGCAACACAGGGTACAGAAAAGCCATACTGCTGCAAGTTGCATGGTGAGAACCAGTTTCCATTTCCCCTGCACACTGCCCTTTCTACCGTTCCCTCCCTTCTTGGAGGGGTGATAAGCTGCTTCTCCTCTTGTCTCCGGGTGCCAGGAGACCCCATGGTGAATTTCCCAGCCCTCTGGAGAACATGCTTCTCAGCCACCTTCCTTCCCACTTCAGCCCAAGGCCTCTGCCACACAGGGGGTGGATACCTGTGCCAGGGAGCTGCTAATTGAATCACCCTGATGACGAATGTCAACAAGTTGCAAATGACCCCCTAGACAATCTAGAAGTCAGGGCTACCTGTGGTGGTACCTCCCCCTCCATCATTAGCTCTTATGTTAAACCCACAAACAATTAAGAAGTAATCTGTGAGCCCAGAGATCTTGGCATCTAATTAGCTCTCAGAGTCCTGCCAGGGCCTGGTCACCACCTTTTCCTGTTGTACAACAGAAAACCAAGGCATAAGGCAGGAGTCTGGGCGTCGGGGCTGACCAGCCCTCCTCAGTTCCTACAAGAAACAGATGGCCAGCAGGTTTAGAGACCTCTGTAGGGAATCACTCAGAGTGGCAACCTTCCCAAAAATCATAGGTCTGGGGGTGGAGTGTACCCTGGGAAATTGTGGATTCCTTGGATGGAATGTCCCACCTGAGACACAGACATCTGTGTGTGTGTGCATGTTTGTGTGACAGGTGACAGTGTGCACGTGGAGGCCAGGGGTGTCATTCCTCAGGCACCCTCTACCTTGTTTTCTTGAGGCAGAGCCTCTCACTGGCCGAGTAGGTTAACTAGCTGGCCACAGAGCCCCAAAGATCCGTTGTCTCCACTTCCCCTGTGCTGGGATTAAGTGCGAGCCCCACACACTTGGCTCTTTTTCTTGAGCTCTGGAGCTCAAATTCAGGTCCCGGTTCTTACAAGACAGGCATGTGACGGACTCAGGCATCTCCCAGTCCTACCTTCTCTCTGCATACTTCATATTCTCTCCTGAGCGTCACCGGCTTGGACAGCAGAAGCGAGGTGACTTCTGACCCAGGCTGATAAAGTGGGCTGGCATGCGTTGGAGGAGTGAGGGGTGGCCATCCTCTTTCTCAGTCCTATAGGAGGGCTTCTGTGGGCCCCAGGACATCCTTGCCTTCCGGAGCCATTTCTCCTATTCACGTAAGTCTGCAATAATATTTTCTGGTTCTGCTGGGTTGAGGGGAGATAGATTCCAGGCTGACTTTTAAAAGAAATAAAAAACCATTTCATGGGTCCCTGAAAGTGTGTTGGGACTTTGTAACTTGCTTCCGAGGCCAGATGGACACACAGACTCTACCTCATCCTGCTTAGCCACCTTTCAGGGCTCTCCATCCTTCCCCCGACTCCAGGGCCCGCTCTGTGGTAGCTGAGGTGAGGAGATGTGAACAGCGTGTGGTAAGGGCCCTTTTCCATATCATGGGGCTAAGGGCTTCCCACATGAGACAGGGCAGCACACTGGCTTGGCTTTGCCTTCCTTTAAAGCCACTGGTGCCGTCTCTGGGGTCGCCTCCAAATCTCTCAGTGTGATTAATGCAGCCTCTGCACACATCGGAAAAATGGATGTGACTTCATCTCTAAACTGTTCTTTGAGCTTTTGGGAAGAGAGTGACGTGAAGTATTTATGTTGTATAAGAGGCACAGGTTACAAGGCCATGCGTTGCGGATGAACGGGGAAGGCCTGGGTACAGTAATAGAGAGTGGTGGGGACTGTGCCAAACCCAAGTTCATGTCTCGTCTAACAACAGCACCAGATATATATATATATATATATAATGAGGGCAATGGTCTTACTGTATTGCCCTTGAACCATGCTCTCCTGCCAAAGCTCTTGCCTCTGCACCTCAGACACGTATTGACATGTGGAAACGTCAAACAGACAAAAATGTACTTTTGGTCTGTGGCCATCTGAACCTGCAGAGGTGGAACCTGCAGATAAGACTGTACAGGTGAAACCGGGAAAGCTCAAGTAATGTCAGTGGGCCGTAGCAACGCCACCATCCCGGGAGTGACGCTTTGCTACAGGGTTGCGATATCTTATGGGCAGGAGAAGCTAGGCTAGGGTTGTGCAGGATGGAGGTCTGTGTTAGATCTTAACACTGAAGGGCTGCTGCAGTGCTCTTCATGGAAGTTTGTGTATGCGTGTGTACGTGTGTGTGTGTGTTCTCATGTGTGTATGTGTGCATATATGCATATGTGTGTATGTGTGTGTTGTGTATGTGAGTATATGTGTGTGTATGTATGTGGTATGTGTATATGTATGTGTGGTTTGTGTATGTGTGCATGTATGTGTGTGTGGTATGTGAATGTGTATATGGTGTATGAGTGTGTGTATGTGTGTATGAGAGTATTGTGTGGTGTGTGTATGAGTGTGTGAGTATATGTGTGTGTGTGTGGAGTGCCTTTGTGTGTGGTGTGTATGTGAGGGTGTGTGGTGTGTGAGTGTATGT
>CABHPH010152667.1:30311-44063 GCA_902168325.1 Peromyscus nudipes
ATGGAGGTGGAGTTACATTGATACATCTATGGTGGAGAAGGATGGAGTGGAGTTACATTGATACATCTATGGTGGAGAAGGATGGAGTGAAGTTACATTGCACCAGAAAGCAGGGAGAGATGGATGTCTTTGCTCACCTCACTTTCTCTTTATCCATTCTGTCCAGGACCCCAGGCTGTGTGATGGCAGACCTCACATTCCATGTGTGTCTTCCTTCCTCAGTTAGCCCAATCTAGAGACCACTCCACAGACATGCTCAGAGGGTTTGTTTCCATGGTGATTCCAAAGCCTTCAGGTCACAGGGCAAGCATCTCACCACTGCCTTTTTGGCCTACAGGTGATCCTGGGGAAGCTATATGAGACAAGGAGCAGTCAGTTGAGGAAGTACAAGCCGCCCGTGAAGCTGGATGCTCTCTGGCACATGCCTCACTTCCAGAAGGTCAGTGGCCCTTTCCTTTCCTTCTTTCTGCACCAAAGCTGGGGCTAGCTGATGCGCACTTGTCTCAGAGTTCTGTGGGCTTCTGACCACTGATGCTCAGAACACAGCAGCAGGTGGCACCTGATATCTGTGAACTTATCCCCCATCTGGGTTCTGAGCCCACTTAGCTCATCAGAGATTCTATTTTTTTTAAATGTGTATCTAGCATGTGCACAGGGATGGGGGGAGTATGCATATGTGTATGTATGTATGTGAGTGCAGATGTCTAAAATGAGAACAAGCTTGCATGTGGCTCCTTGTCTTTCCCCTGAAGCCAGGTGGACTCTGGTGTTGGTTGTACAGAAGGCTTCTGGGCATCCTCCTGTCTCCACTTCCCCATCCCAACAACCCCCAGCTAAGACTCTTGATAAGCACCCATGGGGCAACCTGCTGATATTGACCTGTTTTATAGACAGGAAACATGGAGAATGCTGGGAAGAGGCAGAGTCTTGGGAGATCTCAGGCCATCTCAGCATGGGATGGCTGGCTACCCAGGAGCAGAGGCTGTCTTGGGTAGAAGCATCACTCTAGTGACAGGGTCCTCATGTATCTTGTAAGGGAAAGATGTACCCAGATGGGAAACAAGCTTGGGCCCTCACTGCTAATCCACCTGTATGATGACACCCTTTTGAGAGGCAGGAAATGACCTTAGGTTCCCCCAGAAGTGGGGTGGGTACTGACTGAAGATGAGTCGTGTGCTCTGGCTTTAGAGCTGACCTTGTGTTCTTTCACCGGTGTGTTCCTGTAACACCCAGGCAGAGACACACGTTCAGCAATTTTTAGCAGGACAATGACAATGGGTATGTGTGGGGGTGGGGTGGGGAGAGAAGCAGCATTGTACAGACTAAGGGAAATGGGAGGGGCTGAAAATGCTGAGTCCAGGACAAGGAAGAGGCTGCATAGGCTGTGTGTACCCAACCCAGGCAGAAGGAATCTTTCTTGAAGGTCATGAGGGATGTCCCTGGTCCCATCAAGACAGCTGCACGAGCACTATTCCCAGCCAGCCGGCCTGGCTGTGCTGCCCGAAACTGTGAGTTAGACAGTGAAGGGGCGGCTGCCTTCCTGAGCTTAATGCACTTGAACAAGCCGCTGAGCTTCAGCGGGAAAGCTGCTTTGGCCCGCTGGATGTGGCCTCTCGTGTCCTGCCCAAGTGGCCTCCATCAACATATGTCAGTGACCATGTGCCCCACTGCCCATCAGCCCAGGCCTCTGCTGAGCTCACAGCAAATGTCACCGAAAGAACATGACCGAACACTGATCAGGAGGTGGCAGGAGTCACCACCACACTGCCACTTCTTAGCACCTGTCAGCTCGGAGCCTCAACAGCAAAGCCTCCCTCCCGTTTCTCCGTCTCTCTTAATGTCCCACAGATCTCTCTACTTGCATTCACTTGTTCACAACCTTCCCGCGGGCCCCTCCTCTGTTTCATTTCCTCCTTGGCCTTTTTTTTTTTTTTCTATTATGCCACTTGACCAAGTGCATGTAGGCATCTGGGTGACATTGCCAGAGGGGCATCAGGACCCCCAGCTCCCAAAGGCACAAGATGCCCTCCAGGTGGCCTCTATTTTTACAGTAGCTGGCCCTGACAGGAGCTCGAGGGTAGAAATAATTCAGTGTTTCTATTTGCAAGAGAGGGGGTTTGTCTCGGGGTCTGAGGAGCTCTGTTACTCATTAGGACTTCTGAGGTACTGTTAGAAGAAGCAGTAACCCAGTAATGACAACTCTTTCTGGTGGCAGGTGTCATGTATGGCTAGTGTGTGTAGATAATGCCATTTTATCCTCAGAACAAACACCTTAACCCTGCCTTGCAGGCGAAGTGGGTCTGGTGCATCTCCAGACTCCCTAGAGTGGCTAGCCTGCATCCTTGAATTGTGCCTTCATTGCCCATGCTAATAACACACTAACTAGTTGAGACAGAAGGGCAAGGAGGAGCCCCAAGCCTTTCCTCTATGTCTTCCAAGGACAACCCTGGGATCCTGCAAGTTAGTGCCCCAGTCACCCGTCACACAGGCCCTGGAACGTAGTATATGCACCAGGTTCTACTCAGGTGTGTTATCTGCCCAGCGGAGACTCTTAAACTCCTGAGAGCTGACATTTTAGGACATAGGCCAATAGCAATACTGACTGAGCCTACAGTACAAAGTGTTGGATGAGCACAATTTTGTAGGTACCAGTGTACCCGTATGAATGCTGAGGATAGAGCTGCCTTAATTCAAGTGCTCCTGAGACTCCTTCTTGCCTCTGTGGCAACCCCACCAGGTCCCCCTCATCACCAAGGGGCGCCTCAGGCCTCGCTGCTTCCCTTTGAAGAGCTTAGCAACTTGGCAGTCAGGTGATTAACTAGACAGACTTTCATCTTCCTTCGTAATGTATGAGTCCACAAAAACCAAGCTTCAAGGCCCTAGTCATGGCCCCAGAGCTAAGCAGGGTGCCTGGCACAGAAGAGGTGGTGGTAGCCCTTGGAACGAATGAGTGAATAAGTAACCAGCCCAGAATGACCAAAGATTTTCAAATCCTCCCACAGGCACAATGAAACCCTCTTACCCACACAGATGCCCCAGCACTGCCACATCCCTGCTGCCAACTCAGGGCCTGTGCTCAAAAAGCACTCGAGGGCCAGGTCAGGCTGCTGTCGTTTCATGGTACATGAAGCCCCAGGAGGGTCTTTGTCTGGGTCGCATGTCACTGCTGATCTGCTGCCCCCACCCTAGCGCCATTATGATGGGAAAATACACTTCCAAAAAAGTGAACCTGTCACGGTGATGGATAACCTAAATGGACCCTCCCCGCTCATGAACAGATGTCGAGTCTGAACTCTGTCAGAAATAATTAAACACCTTTCACATGGAAAAGCAGCAGGCAGGGTGGGGCGGCCATCCCGCGGCTGGGTCACCGTGTCAGACAGGCTGGCTTTCGTCTTCCTCTCAACCAGCCACGAGGGAAGCCGCGAAGACCTCTGGACCACAGGGTGAGGAAAGGCCAAGGGAGGCAGCGACACATCCCTGTCGTGGTCCTGGCAGGCAGGGCCTCTGGTGGCCCTGGCTTCTTTCTGGTCTCTGTGTCCTGCAATTGGCAGGAGGTAGCAGTGCCAGGGTGGAGGGACACCAGCAGCGGGTTGGGAGCCTTCCAGCCGGGATGTTCATACTGTGAGGGCCCAGTTGAGAGGCTGGAAGTTTGGAGCCTCAGTCTCCACATCCAAAAAGGAGAGCGTAGGTTCAGGCCTGGGAGGCCTGCTCAGGACTGAGGCTCCATGGTTCCTCTTACCTGGCCATGGAGCCATGTGGGAGGGGGAGTGAGGACTCTTGGAGGTGAAGGACCCCAAACCATTAGGAGAATAGCTCAGACTCTTCCTTGAGTTCTTGTGTGGGGGACATGAAGTCATCATCTCCCACCCTTAAGGGAAGAGTCACTGGGCTGATGCTCCCTGCTCCCAGCGTCATGGGGACTCTTGTGCTGTCTGTAGTGTGTGCTGGGGACAGCAGAGGAGGGTGGAGGCCAGTGGCAGGGAGGTGAGAACGGCCTGGTAGAGTATCTGTGTGTGTGAGAGAGAGGGCCTCCAGTGTCAGGCAGTCAAGTAGTGATGGTACCTTGCTCTGTCAGGTGGCTTTGCCTATCTAAGACTTATACCCTTTTCTGTCAAATGTGCCAATGAAGGTCTCTGGCAGAGCACGTGTGTGTGTGTGTGTGTGTGTGTGATGTGTGTGTGTGATGTGTGTGTGTGATGTGTGTGTGTGTGATGTGTGTGTATGTGATGTGTGTGTGATGTGTGTGTGATATGTGTGTGTGTATGATGTGTGTGTGTGTGTGATGTGTGTGTGTGTGTGTGTAGAATTAAGCAGAACTCCTGGCTCACAGTAAACTGGCAATACATGCTCCAAGGATGGAGGTGATTGTTCATTCATTCATTCATTCATTCATGCATGCACACATGCACGCATGCATGCATCTATTCATTTGTTCATCCATCTATCTGCTCCCTTACTCACTCACCTATCAATTCATTTACTCATTCATCCATTCACTCATTCATTCACAAGTTTCTACCTTGAATACTTCATGCCAGGTCCTGGTAAGACTCTGAGGACATGGTGGTGAATGAGCCAGAAACTTTGGCCACTGCCGATGCCATGGAGTTACCAGCCATTGAATGAGCACGAGATGGACAAGACTGACAAATGGGAAGATACACAGACAGGTGGGGGAAGTTTGGAGAGGTCTTGTCCCCAGCTACGCAGTGTTCACTTAGCCAGCAACTCCATACTGGGGAGGTGGTGACAGTTCCTATAATGACAACTGTATCATCCAGGCAGCTGCATGCGTACATTCACCACAACATCACACACACACACACTCACACACACACACACACATCACACACATCACACACACCACACACACACACACACACACATGCACACATCACACACATCACACACACCACACACACACACATGCACACATCACACACACATCACACACACACACACACACATCACACACGCACACATCACACACACACACACTCACACACACACACACACATCACACACATCACACACATCACACAAATCCCCCCACACGCACGCACACACCACACACACACACACACACATGCACACACCACACACACATCACACACACACATCACACACGCACACATCACACATACATCACACACACACACACACACACACACACACGCACACATCACACACACACACCTACACCACACAACACACACAAAAAGAAAGGGCTTTGCTCAAGGCACATCCCAGCCCCATCTCTGGCCAGACATTCCATCCTCCCTGCGAGTCCTTGTCTGTCTGCAGTGCCGATCTCCACTGACATTACATAGTCTTTCAGTCACTAAAGTATAAACAAATTGACTATATTTTCATTTGGCTTTTGGTTTCAGCCCCACTGCTTTAGAATAATGGCCCAAGCCATTAAGCTAACAGTTTGATTTACAAGCTCCTATGCTCTGGACGCTGGGATCAGCCTCCTCTTTCTGTGGAAGACTAACCCTGCCTTGGGTCTCCTGGGCCTCTGGCTCCTTAACGGGAGCTAGAGATGGAGGGAAGAAAATGCATCTGCAGTCAGCCAAGCAGGGCCACCCAGAGAAGCAGCCGATTAGGAGAGGCTGCTGAATGTAAGAAAAGGATTTTCTCTGCCACCTTTAAGCTCTCCTACAAATCATAGCTGGCTGCAAAGTTAACTCTCTGTTAAACCCCAGAGCATCTCCAACCCAGTCCACCCTACTGCCCCCACCTCTTCAAAGAACTCAACACAAAGAGGGACCACTCCCTGCCACCTGACGTCCAACCTGGGCACCCCGTTTGCAAGACTCAAGCATGAAGGACAGAAGGCAGACCTGCAGCCCTCCCTGAGCCTCAGACTGGAATATTTTAAGGAAGCTGTCACTCTCAAGTTGGAGTAAGAATCTTCTGATGTCACCTGCAGGGGCACTAAGTGCAGGAAGGGGACATTTACAGGTGGAATTGGGAGACTGGAGAATGACTTGGAAGCCTGGTGCAGCCGACCACCCTCCCTACAAACAGCTGTCCTGTTATAAACAGATCCAGGCAGAAGAGCTGCCTGGGAGGGAACAGGAATGGAGACTTTACATAATTGGACACTTTCTGGGGTTTCCTGCTCAGGGGGTGACATTGATGTTCACAAACAGCCAGTGCTGAAGATATGGGACAGGAAAGGAAGGACAGAGCTGGGCTGGGGCAGAGGAGAGAGTGGTGGCCAGGTACCTGGAGCAGCAGAAATGTCTGGAATGCCTGCGACAATGCTGGAGAAAATGACACCAAGAGGGAGCTGAGGCTGGCGCCCCACGGGCCCTGTCCTGCCACTTGAGGGCCAGCCCCCTGAATCGTGCCAGCGCCTGGGCATTTTCAACTCAATCCAGAAGGTTCTTTTCCCCTCCTGGGTATGAAAATATTTATGTTGAAAACCAACCAGAAGCTGGCTGTGGTGACACACACCTTTAGTCCAAGCACTCAGGGGGCAGAGACAGGCAGATCTCTGTGAGTTCAAGGCCAGCCTGGGCTACAGAGCGAGTTCCAGGACAGCTAGAACTACACAGTGAGATCCTGTCTTAGGAAAAACAGAAAGAAACAAGGAAGAAAGAAAAAAGAAAAGAAAGAAAACTAACCAAAATACAGATAGCTTATTTAACATTGTTAATATATGTTTATGTTTCTTTTCTTTTCTTTCTTCTTGAGACAGAGACTCATGCATCCCAGGCTGGCCTCAAACTCACTATGTAGCCACGGCGGGCCTCACACACTTATTTTTAATTATATGTGTGTCTGTGTGGTTATGTATGTACATGTGAGTGCAAGTGCAAGTGCCTTCGGAGACATGGCTGAAGTTACAAGCAAGTGTGAGTCAGATGTGGGTACTGAGAACTGAACTCGGGCTTTCTACAAGAGCAGTATGTGCTCTTAACGGCTGAAGTGTCTCTCTAACCCCTGGGCTTGAACTCTCGATCCTCCTGCCTCCACCTTCTGAGCCCTGGGATTATAGGTTTGCCCCACTGTGCCCGGTATGCAGTGTTGGGGCTTGAACCCATGGCTTCATTTTTGCCAGGCAAGCTGAGCTTCCTACTCAGCCCAGCTGCAGATCTCCAACCACCAAAGACGGTGAGAATCTCATGCTGACTTTTGGGAATGGGGAGACCTGGAGTTTCTTAATGTCTTCTTTATCTCCAAGGGAATAAACCTTCCCTAAGCTAAGGAGAACTCAGGGAGGAGCCTGTGACACAAGGAGGAGCCTGTCCTTTTTGAGGTGTCTTCCTCCATGTCCCACTTGTCATCTTCTGTCCACAAGCACCCAAGCGCTTGGTGAAATGGGAGCCTTAAAGCTGCCTGACGCCCATGGTGGGTTCTAGCAGGTAAACGGTGTTCCGTGATTTAGGGGGATAAACCTGGCATTTATGGATAAGCTGGTGAGATATATGCAGCTGTTTCAAGGGCAAGCACACCTTCACTGGCTTCCTATGGAGAAGATGCATCCTCAAGGGCGTCAGAGAACACCCTGGAAGATACCACAGCCTCCTCCCTTGCTCTACTCAAAGGCATCCTGGGAAATGGTATTTTAGAGCAACACAAATAATTTTGGGAGATTTAACCAAGGACTTGTGGATGGAAGCAGATCGGGAAACAGTAAGTGAAGACAAATTCCCCAGGATGCGGTGACAGCCGTGTCCTTGGCCCTCCATGCTAAGATCTTTCTAGGTACCAGCCTGGTGCCTCTGTGAATTGTCCCATTTCATGGCAATCTCTCAGTAACCCTGTGGCATGAAAGAGTCCCCTGCTTTGGTGATAGGGAACCAAGGCTCACAGGCTTACAGTCACATGCCCAAGTTAATAGCCAGCAAGGTGCCCAGCAGAGGCTTGGGCTTTGACTGGCAGCCTCCAGAGTCAGGCTCTGCAAGAGCTGATGAAGGCTGAGGGCCTGAAGCTGAGGTCAGGGGTCATTGGTGCTAACTGCCGGGCCTGGGGAGGAGAGGGGAAGAAAAGGCACTCAGCAGTAAGGCTTTGATGGGTGTCCAGAGGGTCGTGGCCAGCCCTGCTCAGGCTGATTTAAGCCCTTGCTGTAAACCACACTTCCCACTGCCCTGAAAGCCATAGACTTTGATAGAACCTCTGACATCTTTTAAATTGCAGTTTGGCCCCGAGGCTAAATAGGAAAGAGGCCGTCAATGCCAGACTCGGGATGCTTTGTTGCAAGTGGGAAGCAGACCAACTGTGGTAAATAGCTAAATTTGCAGGCTGAGAAGCCACAAGCTGGCTCTATAGTCCAACTTGCCTCACGGCTGCCAACCTCACTGCAATGAGAGCACAGCCATCAGGAGGAATGAGTGCATACAAAGCTTGGCTAGGGGACGGTCACGGCGAAGCACAATCTCTGGTCTCTGTTACGCCTGCTCTTCTCCTCCCAAAGGTGCTCTCAAGTATAGCTACGCCTGGGCTCAAGTAAAGATCCCAGGACCTGACCCAGTGGATGTGGGGCAACCTCCAGACTTGTGCTTTGGCCAGCAGTTATCAAAACACCCTGGGTCAAGGTCAGCACCACTGCTCGATAGTTTGAGCAATATATTTACTAGGGTGGGTGGGTGAGTGACCACAGTGTGTTATGCAGCGAGCTGGGCTCTCCAAGGAGAACCAGGCCTGCTAGTGACAGGTCCTAAGGACCAGTCTGCTCAGGGCTGCTATCACAAAGTACCCCAGGCTGGGCAGCCTCAGCAGCAGATGTAGCCCACTGGCATTGGAGGCTAGAAATAGTCTACGGTGCAGGCATGTTCCGACGAGCACATCTTCTTACTGCGTCCAAATATGAGAAACATGGCAGGGGGGGATGACAGAGATGGGGGGTTCTTAGATGACCACCAGTGTCATCACTGACGCTCTGTCCATGACCTCATCTAACCCTAATGGCCTCCCAGAGGCCCTGCCTCCAGTACCATCCCACTGGTACTTTCTCTGTGATTTGAAGGGATCCATCAGTCCTTGGCAACTTCTTTCTCAAGTTCAGTGCAGATCTGTCTCCTTCTGCCTCCCACCTCCTGGTTATATTTCTGGCTTCAGAAGCCCCCTGAATCCCTGGCTCCCCCTTGAACATGACAGCTTTGCAAATTTCCCAAGGCAGTTACTTTTTCCACAGCTGGCAGGTTCTTGACTGCTCTTGGGGGCAGAGCTCTGAGTGTGGAAAGTAGAGCCCTGCCTTGGAACAATAGGGGACCACCCAGACTGTGACCTCTGGCCTTCAGCAATGTCATCTCCACCTTTAGCCCTTGCCATGATTTGTCAATTGGAACAGTACTTCCACACATTTCTGAACAAAGCTGTGGTTGAAGATGCTGTCGCATGCCCCGACTCATTCGCTGTGGGGAAAGCTTCCTGGAGAGTGCTCAGGAGAGTCTGCTGGATTTGTGTATCATTTCATAGTCACAATAGTAGCAGGCAGCCTCCCTGCCTTGAATGCCAGTGCCAGGTACCAGGTGCCAAGTCATGAGCCTGACAGTGACCCCACAGGACGGAAGGACCATGGGACCCTGCCTTTGTGTTTGAGAAACTGAGGCTCCTGGTTTCACGGCTGGACGGTGATAGGGCCCAGGCTGGAAGTCAGCTAGCCTGCCTTAGTACCTTCATTGTTCCCCATGGTATGCTGTGGGAAGTGTGGCTGATGTGAAGCTGTGTGAGCCTTTGTGCCCCACATAGCAGACCTTGAACAAGAGTTAGAAAATGCTCAACTCAGGGGCCCCAGAACATCTGGATTCCACTCCGGGCTGGCTCTGCTTTGTACAACTCTGGAATATGTTATTTCCCCTCACGTGCAATCCATTGGGTACCTTCAAGTCACCGGGAAGGAGACAGGTACAGGCACTGGAGAAAATGAAACGCTTCTTACACTTCTATTTAATTGAGCAAAGCAGATGAAGTCTAAGCGTTCTGTTGTCTCACTGCAGGTTCCTAATCCATTCATCCATCCATGTATCCATTCACCCATTCATGTTTCCATGCATCCATTCATCCATCCATGTATCTGTGCACCTATTCATCCACCCATCCATGCATGCATGAGCCCAGGTATCCATTCACTCACACATTCATGTATCCATTCATCTTCCCATACATCCATCTTTCCATCCATTTGTCAGTGTACATTCATCCATCATCCATCCCTTTGTCTATATAGCAAATATTAGTTCAATGTCTATTGAATACACTTAATGGTAAAGTTATTCCCAAGACCCTCAGCAGAGTCCCACCTGCTGACATTTCCCCAGGACACTGTCCCAAACATGGTGTCGACCTTCTTCCTGTCTAGCTGAGGACACTTTGCTCTGATATTGCTACTTATGACTCGACATGGTTAGCATCATTGACCATGGAAAAGTTCTATTCTTCTTAAAAGACACCAGAAGAATGTCTTCCTCATCATTATTCCAGTATGAGACGTAGCGACATCAAGCCCCATACCTGAAGACTGAGGCACCGAACGTCTGAGTGTGGCCCTGGTCACCCTAACAGTGTTGCAGGAGCTTCTCAACAGCCTATATGAATACTCAATAAGGTGCAGGGAGGCGCTGTATGAGCAGGACAGCAAAGGACTTAATTTACAGTACAAAATCAAAGACTCTGTCAACCGAGGAACCGTGCGTTCAGATAACCACCTGAGAAAGCATTGCCAGGGAAATTTCCAGAGAAAGTAATTAAGGAATCCCCATTGACCAAATTCAGTAGCAAAATTCGGAGCTCTGGAGTTTGAAGCTCAACAGGGATCCAGTGTCTCCCCCCATTTGATCCTTTATCAAAACGAGCAGTGGTGTCTGGGAAGAGATCGGCTGTGAGCCTCCCTGGCTCTCCCTAGCACACCTCTCCAGCACTGCATGGGCCTGTGTGCGTTGTCTTGTCTAAGAAGCTATAAGCAATAAATGAGATCAGTGCTTTGTGAGATGGAGTGAGATTAATGCCTCTCTCCTCTTGGAGAACTGACAAGAGCCAGTTAGTATTTATGAAGTGCCTGTGGTGTGAGAGAGTGCCTGTGGATCTGAGAGTCAGCACACCACATCCACGGGCCCCGGCTTCGGGGTGACTCTCCTCCCAGACTCTATCCTAGCAAATGCTCTGTGTACCTCCGTGTGAAGGTACCTTCATTGGTCAGAGAGGCCAATGGGTGCTTAGGCAGTCTTTCTATGAGTAACTGCTTACAGGGACCATGTAGGATTTCTGACCAGATGACTGTGCTCTCTCCCAAGGGGACGATGCTAAGACAGTCCAGTTCTCCGGGGCTGTCCCAATTCACAGAGGGTCCTCAGAAAGGTCTCTTCCAGGATATCTCCTCTCCTAACCCTCTAGCTTTCTTGAGCTGACAGAGAAAGAAAGCCTTGCTGTCTACTGATAAGCGAGCATGACCTTCTATGTTCTGAGATTCTGAAGCGGTGGGCAAACTGCAGCTGAATTTGAGGTACCCACTGGGATATCCCACTGTTTGTTGGTTGGCTAAGCCCCTGGGGCTGGAGGCCTGGGGATACTCCCCCCCAAAAGAATAGAGCCAACAGACTCCTATCATGCAGCCTCTGAAAGGGGGGACCCCCCACCCCCACCACTTCTCAGCAATTCAGCTTGTCACTGTGTTTATTGACAGGCCCATTGAAAAGAGACCTCCCTGCAGCTGTGAAGTTCTCTCTGTCTCCCATCCACTCCTTTCTCAGACAGTTTTTGAAAGACGAAAGTCTGCACATACACACACACACATACACACAAACCCCACACTGGCTCCTGGGCCTGGCCCAGCTCGCAGAGGGAGAAGGGGTGCAGCCTGGGTGAGCCGATTGCCGAGCCTCCTCACCTGGTCCCACAGTGCACCGCCTCCAATTAAATCAAAACGGTTTGTTTTTAATGGTCTTTTACGCTGACAAGTGGGCGATCATTTTGGGCCCACGAGCTGTCAGGGAGCTGAGGCAAATCCTCCGTTGATAATGCCCAATGCTTCCAATTAGGAGCTGCGGCCGATCCTGGCGCGCTAACGATTCCCCAGTCGCCCCCCAGGCCCCTTTGGCGCTGGCTGTTTCTTCTGCCTCCTCCACCGCAAATTACTGACACAAAACGGAAGGCCCCTCGTCTCCTCTGCCACGCCAGGCCCGGGCCCTGTTGGGTTTAATGAGCCGATGGAAGTTTCGTGGCTCCAGCGCTAAATTCTTTTCTTGTTTGACAGCTGCTCGGCTAAGGCGAGTGTTGACCTTATAAAAGATTTAGTGTTTCTCATTATTTTCTGTCAAGCTTCACAGTGATGGGTGGGTGGTTATCATTTGCATCCCAGGGTATGTGTGCAAGCATGTATGCTAGTATGTGTGTGTGCATGAGTGTGTTAGGTGGGGGGCTTGAGGTGGAGACAGAAATGGGGACAGAAAAGGGTCTCTGTGTGTCACTTTTATTCCCCCACTCAAGTGGCAACTTCCAGTGTGACATTCTTCCTGGGCTGAGGTGTTTCAAAGAGCAGGCAAGATGCAAGGCCAAGACGAAGGATGGTTCTGGGGTTCTAGTGGAGGGAAGCCATGGTAGAGGCACCAGGAAAGCCACACTGGGACAGACGCAGGGTGGAAAGACTATTGGGATGGCTGGGGGCTTCGCTCAAGACCTCCTCAGGGGAACTCAGTCTTTCCTTACAAGGGCATGGCCACCGCTTCTCCACCCCTGCTCCAAAGCCTGTTCAGGACTGTGACAGGTTTGGTTTTGTTTTTTTTTTCCCCCGAGACAGGGTTTCTCTGTGTAGTTTTGGAGCCAGTCCTGGATCTCGCTCTGTAAACCAGGCTGGCCTGGTACGCACAGAGATCCGCCTGGCTCTGTCTCCTGAGTGCTGGGATTAAAGGCGTGTGCCACCACCACCCGGCTCTTTTTTTTTTAATGATTTACTTTTATTTCATATGCATTGATATTTTGCCTTCATGTAAGTCTGTATGAGTGCCTTGAAATTGGAATTATACACAGTTGTGAGCTGCCATGCGGGTGTTGGGAATTGAACTCAGAACCTCTGGAAGAACAGCCAGTGCTCTTAACCACTGAGTCATCTCTCCAGCCCAACTGTGATAGTTTTAAAGGCAGATACATTTTTTAAAAAGGCTCACATCATTCTCCTTTAAGATAATTATGAAAGCATGCCTTGGTCCTGATTTTGTTCTTGCACACATACCAAACTAAGACTGTTCTGTAACTGACAAGGCTTGGGGAGTCCATATTCATGCCTTTTCCAGTCCCCACTGGCCTCCAGCTGCCTCTTGAATCATTATGTTTTACCCTGCCATAGAGAGATGAGTCCTCCCTCCACCACTCCCCACTCACACTCTGGCTGTCCCAGGGCCAGGTGACTTGAAGCTACCTAAGGAGGGAGGGTCTACATCCATCTGTGTTGCCTTGGGGGACGCTTTGAGGAGCCATTTAAATAAATCTCTTAACTAGTTGTATTCCTAAATTCTTTCTTTTAAAGTCCCATCAAGATGATTCTTCATGCAAAAGGAAATAAAATATAACTTGTTACACTGGGCAGTGGTGGTGCATACCTTTAATCTCAGCACTTGGGAGGCAGAGGCAGAAGCAGAGGCAGGTGGATCTCTGTGAGTTAGTGGCTAATCTGGTCTACAGAGCAAGTTCCAGGACAGCTAAGATTGCACAGAGAAACCCTGTCTTAAAAAAAGAAAACAAAACAAACAATATATATATATATATATATATATATATATATATATATCACTAAAGAAAAAC
>CABHPH010152669.1:0-49437 GCA_902168325.1 Peromyscus nudipes
TTTTTTTTTTTTTCTGTACTTGATGATAGCCACATGACCAGTATAGGATGAAATCTCAATGTAGATTTGATTTGGATTTTCATGATTTGTAAGGATGCTGAACATTTCCCACATATTTGCAGTAATCAGAAACTCATACACAAAAATATGTTTCCTTTTCTATGTAGACCATAAAAAGGGAAAATACCATCTCTCAAGGACTTAAAATGGGAAATGTGGTAGGTAAGGAAAAGTAGCAGGAGTGAATACAGTCAGTGCACATTAAATGCCCAGATGAAAATATCACAATTAAAAGCCTTCTGTTGTGCAACCAATATACGCTAAAATTGGGACAGGAGTAGAGAAGAATCATTAAGATTGCATAAAGAAGTCTCAAATACTCTCCTAGAATTATCACACCTTACATAAAAAGGCACATTTCTGATAACTGGGAAATTAGTGCTTTTAGGCTGAGTGTGGTGTCATACATCTGGAAGCAAGATGGTCATGAGCTCAGGCCAGACTGGGTGACACAGTGAGACCTTATTATGAAAAGCAAGGCAGAGAGAGGGGGAGGGGAGGGGGAGGGAGGGAGGAAGGGAAGATTATAAAATAATAATCTTGACTTTGACTTTGATTAGTTTTCAGTAACGGCCTTTCTCCTGTTTTACTGCTCATCGCAGTCAGTTAGGTTCACCATGACTTCTCGGTCTCCTGTTATTCTTAACAGTTCCACAGTTTATTAAAAATCTTTAGTTGACTTGGAAAGTCATGCTTATGGCATACTATGTTATCTTTATTTTAAAATTTGTGTGTGGATTGTGAAGTAGTTAACAACATAATATATACGTCATTAAATTATATTTTTTAGTGATGAGCATAATTTTAGTGAACTCTTTAACTATTTTAAAGGGCTTGATACATTATTATTAACTATATTCTTCATGATGTAAGATTTTTCAGTTCTTTTTATCTTTCAAGATATTACTATTTTTTAAAAGATGCACTTGAACATTCTGCATGATTCCCTCAGGGTGCTTTGTCTGCTGTTTTATCACACTTAGATTTGAGTTATAAATTTAGGGGAAGAAAGCCATGAAAATGAAATATTATTCTCAATTCACTATACCAGGGAGTATATAATATTACAAAATTTCTGGTAAACTGTCCTAAATCTGGTGGGGCCTCCACCCTAAATTTACCATTTTGTCTTTACATATTTTTATTAGAAGCTTGAAATCTGGCACAGCCTCCATTTTACCTGAGAAGCATTAAACCTTTTTTCCTGGAGGAAGATGCCTGAAAGTTATTTGTTATACACCATGGGTATGCTGTTTGATAACATGGTGAATACAAACAGAACTTCATTTTATTTTAATTCTTTTTCTTTGGTCAAAAATAAGATTAACATTCTTTCATAAACCAATGAGCAAATTCTATCTCCCAGTATGAAATATCTGATGCTGTATTGGGACCATTATTCTAATGAGATACATGTTGTTTTAATGTACTTGAAACTAATTATTATAAGATATGTCATGTATACGCTTAGAAGAATATATATATTTCATACTTGTGAGGTTTATTCTGGTTGTTTTGAATCATTTAATATATTTTGTAGTAACTACTTAAAAATATTAACATTGTAAAAGTAAAAATTTTCTTTGGAGCCTTATATTAGATATCACTTAATATACTGAATTGTTTGTTTTTATTTTGTGATGCAAGAAAGAGATCTAAGATATACTTTTGCTGAATTATTGTAAATGGAAAATTATTGCTGAACTGCTAATTAATTTTCTTTATGTCATTTATAGAATGAAAAAAATTGCTCATTTAAATTCCATGTATAGTACACACACATGTATACACATACATAGACACATACACACACACATTCACACTTCATATTTTAGAGTATCTAGTAGTGAATGCTGTAGTAGAATTCCCAGGGATGACCCTAAGAATCCATGTGTCTAGTTCCTTGCATACCTGCCTGTCATAAAATATTGCTGCCATGATTGTGTGATATACCCACAATACCTCATGATTTGTAGACTCATGAAGCTAATTTCATGATATGAACCTGTTAAAAGAATAGCTGTCTATCTGTATAACTTTCTGGTAACAGAAGATAAATGTGAAGGGGAAGGAAGACATTGAAGAAAAGAGAGAGAGATATTACTACTGTTAATTTACTGATAATTACTGATGGAAAAACCTAGAGGGGCTTGAAGCATCATTGTTGAATGTGCCCTGAGAAAGGTCACAAGTATGCCTGAGGAGCAGGGAGCATCCAACATCTATTGAGGACAACAGTATGCATGGAAGTCTCAAATTCAGTTACATGGTGACAGAGCTGAATTCTGAAAATAAGCTGACAAGTTTGGAAATGGATTCTTCTACTGAAAAGAATCTGCAACACTGTGAAAGTCTGGCCAGAGAAAAGCCATTCTGGCTTCTGATCTATGGAATTATGAGGTACTTCTTGTCTACTTCATAGAAATTGTACATAATAAGATGTGCAGCATATATTAACTTAACACATTATTAAATGATCATTACAATGAAGCTAATTAATGTAAACATCACATTTCACTGTTACTTTTTGGTGTTTGTGATATTCACAAATTTCAAGGATATTATCCAATTTTTTAACAGTAGTCCTTGTGCTACACTTGAGAAGCCCAGAGGTCATTCAGCGTTCGACACTGAAAGTCCATGCCCTCTGCCCAATGTATCCCCATTTCCCTCATCATGGCAGCCACTCTTCTGATTATCTACCTCTGAATCCATTAGTTTAGATTCCATATGTGAGTGAAATTACTCAGAGTTGACCATTCTATATTTGGTTTATTTTAGTTGGAACAACGTCTTCTATGTCATCACAGATTACAGATTTCCCTCTTTTGTAGGGCTGCATCACACTCCACTGTTCACATGTATTTTTAAACACACCACGTTTTCCCTGTCTAGTCATATGCAACACACATTTATATCAATTCAATGTCTGAGTTATTTTGAATGGTGCTGTGAAAAGTATAGGAGGGAAGCTATTCTTTTGTAATCAATATCTTATTTTCATTGGCTATAAGCTTAGAAGTGGGATTGCTTTGTTAGTTATAATAATAACATTTTATTCAGTTTTGGCATGATGGAATATTAAGAAGTGTTCTTTAATGTCTTCTTCTATCTGTCTTTAATCAGTGTGCAGTAAGTTTTCAATATAGAGATTGGAGAACTAATATGGTGTCTCCTTCTACATGGTGTGTTTGAATCAGTAAACCGGCACTAATCCTTTTCAGGTATTTTTGGTTAGCTACCAAATTCAACATGCATATCTGATACTCAACATGTTGCCTTCCATCATTCCAACATATTATTCTCCTCATTGATCAAGCACTTGGCTATTCACAACACGTGTCCTTTGTTCTTTTACTGAGAGGGAAAGTATTATAGAGAAATTTATCAGTTTATTATTTCTTACAGATTTTTGTTTTTCCTTAGGAATCTAACATGTACTTTCTTTTTTATAACCTTAATTACATCTTTCTATTTAGTAAACATTAACACTTGAAAAGAAATAAAGGATATCATTTTCTAATCATGTTTATGAAATTATAAAAAATTTCTTTAAGAACACAAATGCCATGGTTAATTATATATTCATGTTTATAGAAATATATCTACACATTTCAATATTAATTAATAACTGCGTATTAAAGGAATATGATTCCAAATTTCAAAGCTGGATTTATAACTAAGTGCTTCAATATATACTTACAGTATAAAGGTGCGTAAAGTATTTTCCACATATCTAATTTCTGTCTATGTCTATTCTGAATGTTCCATGAACTCCTTGTATTTATAACAAAGGTCCTCCTTTCTGCTCTTGTCTACCTGAATCACTCTGAACAGGCTGTTCTTTATGCCTGTTGTGAAGCTATTTCTGGTCCCAGAACATTACTTAAATACAGAGAAAAGTGCATTTCCCCCTTGATATAATATTTGTTTCTCATTATACATGTTAGACTTACTGGCATGTGTATTAAAAAAATTTCAGGTAAAAAGTCAGAAGTTTTACGTGCTGCAAATATCTTTATGTGACCCCAACAAAAAATGCATGGTAGGCTAGGTAGTGAAAATCTTGTCTTGAATATTACTTTCTCAAAATATGTTTTCTGTCAATTTTATATGGTAACAAAATTACAACTCTTTTAGCCCCAGCTAATTCAGTATTACATAAAATATAGTGTTTTATTATTGCATGGGGAAAGGTACAAAACAGATCGGAAAACAGCTAAGTTATTTATTTGGGATATTTCTAGCATCAGCATCCTGTGATCATTCAGAAAATTAGAAAAGGCCGATGTGGACAGCACTAATTGGCATTCCCTGGCTCTGGTTTCTGAAAATTAATAGCCTCTCAAAACAGTTTTTCAGATGCAGAAACCCACAGCCAAACATTAGGCAAAGCTTGAGGAAGATACAAAGAATTGTAGGAGCCAGCAGGGTCAGGGACACCACAAGAAAACCCACAGAATCAACTAACCTGGATTCACAGGATCTCACAGGGACTGAAGCGACAACCAGGGAGCCTGCAGGAGACCGACCTAGGCCTCTGCATATATGTAACAAAATGTGTAACTTGGTCTTCTTGTGAGACTCCTACAGTGAGAATAGGGGCTGACTCTGACTCTGTTGTCTGTTTTTGAGATCTGTTCCTCATACAGGATTGCCTCATCCAGTCTTAACAGAAGAGGAGGCACCTAGTCTCACTGCAACTTGCTATACCATGGCTGGCTGATATCCATAGAAGGCACACATGTATCTGAGGAGAAACAGAGAAGAGAGAGTAGATGGGGGAAGTGGAAGGATGATGTTGGAGAAGATCTGGGAGGAAAGGAAGAAGGGGAAACTTTGGTTGGAATGTTAAAACAAAACAAAAATAAAATAAAGAAATTGAGGCTCAAAAAGAAAACAAATAAATAAATAAGTCTTCAAGGAGAAAAAAAATAACAATTCTTCAACTAATGGCTGGGATACTCCCACATGTTAAGCATATTTGTCTGACCACAAATCAAATCAAAGCTAAGAAGAGAAGTTGTGCACATTGGTGGAAACAGAGGAATGAAAGACTTAGACTGCTTCCTGAAATGAAGCATTATATCAGATGTTCAATGTAACACAAATTCTAAACAGTCTTTTATTAAAAAATTCTAGTGCTAGATAATGAAAACCCCCAGAGATAGATTACTCAAAATCTGTAAGATTACTACACACACACACACACACACACACACACGCACACGCACACGCACACGCACATGCACATGCACACACACACATACACACACACACACACACACCACACTGTCTGTTGGGATATTAGTAATCACCCAATACAAAGTACCATTTTCTTTTTATCAAATTCAGAAAAGAAACTTTCAAAAGAGATATAAAGTTTATAAGGTCGAGAGTTATAAAAGCTTAAGTTACTTAACTAAGAAAATGTTTCAAGATCTAAAATGATATTCTTAGGCTTTTAATACAAGTTATAACGGAAGATAGTTAAGGTGTAAACTTTGGACTCAGCAAGATAGGATGGATAGTAGAGTATCTTTGCTCAATGTGCCAAATACTAGTGGACTGGACATTGTGAATGTAATTCTTATTTGATAATTGTTCTTATTGTCTATAGTTTTACTGTGTTAGAGGTAAAATTTTCTATTTATTTAGACAAAAAGGGGGAAATGTTGGGGAATATTCAGTCACACTGTGAACCCTAAGTTTGTGTTTGCTTTAATTAAATAAAATCAACCATGGTATAGGGGGTGGAACCAGCAACTAGTTCACCAGAATTAGCCATAGAGAGCCCAGAGCCAGGAATATGGCTCGAGAGACACACAGGAAGGAATATGGTGGACTTGGAGTTCGATGCTTCTTTTGGGATTGGGATAAGTAAAGAGAAGCATCTCTTGCTGGATCTCTGACAAAAAAAGGTCAGATGGTTGCTTCTTGACCTCTCTGATCGAACTTCCCACATCTGACTTCTGAGTTTTTGTTGGTAAATAGAATGATAGAAACTTAGTTTAAATCTACATATTGTGGCAGTGGCTAAGCTGGGCCCTGGGACTGGACGTCCCTCCAGGTGGGTGAGTAGCCAGCAGGGCACTGACCGTGGGGCCGTGGGGCCACAGATGGTAATTAAAATATCAGTAGATTCATGTGCAGTTGCTAAGCCAACAGAAAAACATCAGATGCCCTGATCAGTTATCTAACACTGAAGCACAGTATCTAGTCCTAGAAACAGGTGCATGAAGAGTGGTCTTAGCAGGCTGTAAAAATGCGCTAATTTGCTCATATGCACATTTAAAAAGAATAGTTATCTTGTTTTGTGTTTTTATGAATTTTGTGTGTTTGTGTGTGTTTCCTGTTTTCTTTTTTTTCTGGTTTGTTTGTTTGTTTTTTATTGTTTGTTTGCTTTCTAAATAGAGAAAGAATGTGTGTGGAGTTGGGTGAGTTGGAGGTGGGAAAGATCAACGAGGAGTTGAGGGAGGGCAAACTATATGATTAGAATCTATTGCACAAGAAAAATATTTTAAAGCAGTTGTCCTCAACCTGTGGGTCACAACCCCCTTGGGGTTGAACGACCCTTTCACAGGGGTCCCCTAAGACCATCAGAAAGCACAGCTATTCACATTAAGATTCATAACAGTAGCAACAATACAGTTATTAAGTAGCAACAAAAATCATTTTATTTTTGGAGGTCACTCCAAAATGCTTAAGAACCACTGTAAAAGGAGACTGAATTTGGAGTGGAGAGAAAAGAACATGAAAAGGGGTAGAAGAGAAGAGAGGGATGGGGAAATGATGCAATTTTATTTTAATTAAATAAAAATTAAACATAAATTTTGACATTTATCAAAGGCAACAAAGGAAATATTAATCAGTCCCATTCAGTCCCAGAGGGTTTATAAACAGAATATAAAAACCTCTACATAAAAAGAAAAGTTAAAACTATAGTTCAGACTCATTCAAAATGAAAAAAAAACTTTGCTCATTAAAATATACTATTATGAAACTAAGTAGCAAAATATAAATGAGCAGTTTATATTTAAAATATGTATTTGTGTAAATAATAAAATGAATAAAAATAAAATGCATGGGACATGGTTATAAAACAGTGGAGTGAATTGTTATGTCCACAGAGGTACCAGTAGCTAAGTGGAAACTGGTATGAAATTTATGTGAACTTATGGGTCAGCTATTATGTTTAGATGACTCAGTGAATCACTCAGGGTTAAGTGATGTCATAAAGAGAAATTAGATACTTGGTGTTCTATTATTCCAGAAATAAAATTGCTACCTACTTTATTTCCCTTTCTTTTTATCATTACTGAGTTAGTAGTGCTAATGCATTCCTAAGACAAATTAATGAATATGATTCACCTAGTACTAATATTTTAACTTACACTTTCTGTATGCCATAAAATCCTATTAAATCAGCAGGTATGTTTTTTTTAATTTATATATTTTTATTTTACGTGCATTAGTGTTTTGCCTCCATGTATGTCTATGTGAGGGTGTTGGTTACCCTGGAACTAGAGTTACAGACAGTTGTGAACTGCCATGTGGGTGCTGGGAATTGAACCCAGGTCCTCTTGGAGAGCAGTCAGTGCTCTTAACCACTGAGCCATCTCTCCAGCTAGATCTCTTTTTAATGAGCATTTAGCTAGCGGTCAGACATTCTATCTCATTATCCTTTTTTCTGAAAATAAACTTGCTTATTCATGCTTCACTAAATAGAAATATAGGGGAGAAAAGTGTACAAATGGAAATACCAAATCAAGTGAACTTAACTTTAAATATTGACTTTACCAATAACCTTCTTTTTAAATGATAACATTAACTTTTTAATTACCATATTTTGATAAAATTGATCTGTCACCTAATACTGGAATTCAAATTGCATTGATTTTAAATTTTGAAAATTGTAAACTATTCTTATCCCCATAATTTTGTGAACTCCCCCTATATGAACTATATTGAGTGTTTCCTCTATCTCTTGGAATTAACAGTTTATGTTTTCCTCCATGCTCACTGTCCTTGGTGCTTGATAGTTTAATGTCACCCAAAAGATCATGCCAGATGTTTAGAACATGAGACTTTAAGGCATTCATTTCCCAGCTCCTACCATTATGGAATAACTCAGGATGGCCAGTGTCTATGGCAGTTATTTAGACTACTGCCTTGCTAATCTAATGTGACTTTACTCATTAAGCATCACGTGCTGTGTGTCCCCATCTTTGGTTTTAAACAACTCTAGGGGTTGCAGCAAATTCCCATACTTACTTGTGCAATACTGGAATACTTTTGTAAGTATTCTTTTTGTAAAAATTACATTCTATAAGGGTTTCTGTTCTCTACTACCAAATTGCTCACACAATTCATTTCCATCTTGAGAGATATTGTTGATTGAATTGTGTCCTTAAAAGGGAAAGTTGAAATTCATTAACACAGGATACCTGTGAATGACAACTTATTAGAAAATATAGTATTCAAAGATATAATAAAGTTAAGAGATCATTAGAGAAGTTTAACCCCTCACGACTCTTGTCCTTATCAGAGGAAAGTATATCTATAGAAAGAGACATACTGGCAGCATGACTTTTAAAAATGAAGCAGTAATTAAAGTGATGGTATTAGAAGCTAGAGAAATTCCAGGGGTGCTGGCGCAGGATCCAAAGGGAGTGTCACTAATAGGAGGTATGCCCTTGTTGAAGTAGGTGTAATCTTGTTGGAGGAAGTGTGTCACTGTGGAGGCAGGCTTTGAGGACTCTTTTGTTCAAGCTTCCATCAGCATGACACTCAGTCCACTTCCTGTTGCTTTCTGATCAAGATGTAGCCAGCACCATGTCTGCCTGCACTCCGCAGTGCTTTCTGCCATGATGATAATGGACTGAACCTCTGAAACTGTAAGCGAGTCACCCCAATTAAGAGTTTCCTTATAAGAGTTGCCATGGTTATGGTGTCTCTTCACAGCAATAGAAACCCTAACTAAGGGTCTATGGATAAAGAGACAAGAAAGGATCCTACACAGACTCAGAGGGAGCATGGCAACATCTGTTTATTTAAACCACTCAGTTTGCATCACTGCTGCTGCAGCTATGGGGCACTAATACAATCAATGGTCACAGGACAAAACATTAGCTATCCTGTGTGACATCATAACACACAAGTTACTACAATATTGAATAAAGTGAATATTGAGTTCAAGTTCTTGGTGAAGTCAAGAAATTGAGGCACTTGACTCCAGTGATTATATTACTTCTAAATGCATGTAAATTTGTAGAGAAATGGATGCCTGTGACTATTACACATGCAACAGAAGTAGAAATTGCTCCATGGGTTTTGAAAAAGTCATTTATTCCCTGAAATTACTAGAAAATATGAGTGTGATAGTAAACTGCATATCCTTTAAATTTGCAATCTTATTCTAAGCTAAAGAAGTTCATGAAAACAGTGAGAGTCTAAGATGTGAAAAGGAATGTTTGACTTGTTGAGGCTTCCTCTTCATTGATACAGTTATGTTCAAGGTCAGAACTTGGGTGACAAACACCAAGCACTGAGGGTGAAAGTTTAGAGTTGAGACTTGTTCTCTGGTGCCAAATTTAGTGTAAGCCTGAAAATGGATCTGTCCTTCCTCAAAGTTCAGAAAATCATAAAACCTAGAGAAAAAATTATAAAAATGGTCAAGAATACAGTGCTTAGCCAAATGTAATACTGCCAATCTTGTGTGGTAGATGTACTGGCCTATGCCTGAAGTCCCAGTATTTGTGAAACTTAAACAGGAGAATTGCCATGAGTTTGAAGCAAGCCTACATTACATACAATATACTGTGTCAGCCTGAGATATATTTGGAGAATGTGGAAACCCTGTCTTAATAAGTAAATAAGACTCATCATCACTCTATCCTGATGGCTTAAGACTCTTATAGTTAAGCATGAAATTCAATCTCTATCACTCTGGGCATTCATAACTCTCATGATTATTAGAGAAACCAATTCTATTGCAGTAGTCACCAATGCAACATTCAACTTAAAAAGGACAAGCATCATAAATAGTAGGAAGATATGGCATCTTATAAAACTCCACTGAGAGGTGTTCCTCAAAAGCCACATGAACCCCACCACCAATCAAGCAGACCAAATGCAGCTATGAGTCTCCAAATCAGAAGGTTGCCTTGCTACAAGCCCATAAATCTGACTAGTAAGAAGAAGATAAGCACAAATCGAAGTAGACACTTACCACTTGTGAAACAGCACTCAGGGTGAGCTCTTCATGTGCTGTAGCTCTCATTGACACCTCCTTCCCCCAAGAGTCTGACTGGGGTGATCGAGGTGCAGGTACAGAGAGACTTTGTGTACACAGTGAATCTGTGTCACAGCTTCAGTACAATGGGCTGATAAAGCTAAGGCCTTTGTTAGCAAGCCTAACTAACCTTTTTGTTCCCCCTAAGGGAAGACATTATTTTTATTAGCCTGAGCAGGAAATAAATCTAGTCTTCAAACCATGGAGAGACACTAGCACTAGCTTGGACACATAGGTGTAGAAATGTCATGGAGAAATGCTTTGTACAATGTCACCTGCATTGTGGATTAGATTGTGTTTTTCCTTCTAGCCTTCGAAGGACTTGCTTAGTGAGAAAATGTTTGTGGCAGACAGGATGGTATATGTGCATGGCCTGTGCATTTCAAACTTCCACTTGTGATGGCTTGTGGGTTTATTTACACTCCTGCGTCTTCAGCCTATGAGAACAAAGGACCGCAATGAACATCTCTCTCTCACCATATCTGAGAGACATTCCTCTAGGAACAAGCTGGCATGCCTATGGCCCATATATTCCAGGCAGATGCATCTCTTCCTTAGAAATACTGCTTTTCCAGGTGCCCTTACCTATTACCATGGTGTTTTCAACAGCATCATTCATACCTGTAGAATTCATTAGTTTTTCCATTTTGCTTCCACATAGAAACAACTGGATTGACACAGCTCACTTATAGAGCTGGTTAGGAAGAAACTACATTAGAATCTTATCCTGAGGACTAATGTGTATATGTTAAGTTCATATCCTATACGAAGCCATTTTCTATGTAATTATCATATGAAAGCTCAGTACTGAAGTGGATATTACACTAAACAATTCATTAAAGAAACCTTTTAACTCTGTAAAACCTTGAGATTAATGGTGGGAAGACCATTTTGTCTGAGGTAGGGGAGCTTTCATTAGGAAATAGAAGTCATAATATTTATTTTTTGTGGTGGAAAAATGAATTCAACTTTATTTGTATTGAAGTAACATTATTAAAGTAACATAACAAGTGAATGAATAAATAAATAAAGTAATTGATAATGAAGTATAAAAGGCTAAGCAAAGTTCCATTGGCTTCAGAATGGACATTCCCACTCTGTGTAAGTCTGTTGAGGTGTACAGAGTTTGGGACTGTGCAAGGATTTGAGTGGTATCTTTAAATCTGTGAAGATTTTACTTGGTGACTTGATTAGAATAAGGTGGTTTTACTTGGAATAAATAATAAAAAGTCAAAAGAAACAAGTCTCCAAAAGATTATAATTGGAAACTAAAATTTTTCTGTAAACCTTTAGGTTTCCTCATATTGCTGAATTAATATGAATAGTGGAGAAATTACTCTAGGGAGCAGGCTGATGGTTCTCCTTATCAAGCTTAATGGTGGATGCAAGATGATTCAGTGTAGAGTCTAGGGAATATACAACACACATATGTTTCCTTGCCTAAACATCTTGATAATGGCAGCAATGTGATAAATAGAGATTCAGTCAGTCTCTAATCCAATAAGGACAAAGTTTTCATAGAATATGCCCAAGTGTCCTTAGTGTTGTCAGAATTAAAGGAATAGTAGGATCCTCTGAAGAAAGAAGAGTCAGGTATCAGACCCGCATCAAGACTTTGGGCAGTATTGAAGAAAAGAGAGGCTACACCTTACTTACCATTTGCACCTACTTCCTTTTACCTTGAGTACCATAAACTAAGATGCCTGAAATGGCTTCTAGTTTAAGTCTCAAGCAGATATATGTAAGGATGGATGATAAAATCCCTAAGATGACAGCATATATTCTGATGTATATTTTAGCTGGATAATTTTATTTTTTGACAAAATGGACAATATTTTTTGTCAAAATAAAAAATATATTTTTGACAAAAGAATTCAATGCATACTGAGACGAGAAATAGGGAATACCTCCAAACTTCATCCCTTTTTATTATCTCTCTTAGACTCATTTTCTAATAACTATTTCATAGTAGATTTTAGGAGATCCACTTTAATAGACAGCTTTATAATTTACCCTGCCTTTTGACTACTAGCTGAGTTTGACCAACAAGATCCAATGGCCATACATCAGAGGATAGAGGAGAAATTTTTAATCACTCTAAACCAAAGCTCCTTCCTCTGTGAGGGAAACCATGGATTTGGTTTTATTTCTTCATCCAATTTGGCCACTACTGAGTCCTCATGAAACTTCCTATTCTCTACTCGTGAAAAAAAAAATCAATCAACTAAACGAACAAAGAAACAAACAAATCACCCTGTCTCGAAGACGACAATATTGTTACACTTGCTTCCATAAGGATCAACAGTCCTTAATCAGTTTTCACATCCCAGAGAAGAAAAGTCAGGGAAGGTGCTGGTTTTGATAAACTTGACCCTGGGTTAAAGCTTGGAGCTTGGAGCCAGATTTACAAGGCTCAGTGGACAAGGATAGTCCCATACTTGAGCCAATATCAACTTTAAATTCTTTTTAAAACAGATTATTAGGGAAGATTCATCTGTGTACGATAATGACAAATCTGAGGTAAGACCTGAAACATGCATTTCTCATAATCCTCTGGTCAGGACCTCTTGTGAGTGACTATGCTCCAAGTCAAGCAACCATCATCTTGGGGAGGTCAGCTATGGTCCCTTTGCAAAAGTATTATAAAAGATAGGCTTATTAGCTGTTTATCCCCTTCATAAAGGAGTAGGGAGAAGCACAAGACCCTCAACTGAGTTTATATCCAGCCACTCTCTACCATCTTTTGTATGCAACTCTGTTTTACTTACATGTGGCCTTGAGAGGAAGCTAGAGTGTATAGGCCAGGGGAGACATGTAGAGGAGGGGGCACTCTACCTATGCGGGTACATGAAAGCTTTCCTCTGTGATCGGTAAAGGATTTCTAGCTCTGGCCTGTTGTGGAGAGGAACACCCACATCCTTGTAAGTAACTCCTAAAATATGCTCTGTAAGGAAGGCCAATAAACTCAATGGGTCCCTAGAGTGAACTTTAGCAGAATCTTGCTCAGTTAATGTTTCTTGAGACCTTAGGAGAAGCAGTAGATGTTGCTTATGTATCCCCCGAGAAGGAATTTTAGAAATGGGGTCCCATACACCAAGAACAATCTTCAAAGATGCAAACAATAACTATGTATGATGTATGTTATTTCACCCATTTTTAAAACCAATAGTCATGGCTCTATTGTTTTATCATTTCATAGTAGGGAGTGCTAGGTGAGTCTGTGACTGAAGAGGTGCCCCATCCACACAGAAGCACTAAGTTTTGCTTTTCTACTTAGAATTGTACCCTCATTTTGGAGTCAAGATTGCAGTGATGCTCTAATTTTCCTCTGACCTTTTAGTATATATGTGAAACTTCAGACTGTCTGATTCATGTTATTTTTTTAAGATTTATTTATTTATTATGTACACAGAAGAGGATACCAGATCTCATTACAGATGGTTGTGAGCCACCATGTGGGTGCTGGGAATTGAACTCAGGACCTCTGGAAGAGCAGTCAGTGCTCTTAACCTCTGAGCTATCCTTCCAGCCCCTCATATGTTATTTTTTAAGAGTGATAGCAAAACCTACTTTCTACAGTTTTGAGAAGAAAAACTAGCATAATCCAGCTTGTAAACATCTTCATTGATTGGTTGTTTGGTGTAAATAATCACAGGATACTTCTTGTTGTGACTGCTATATGTGACCTCTTATGTCACGATTCTCTCTCGTACATACTGTGGGCAGCACAGGATTATCTTTGATGTGTGTATAATGTAAGTGATTCCTAATGTATAGTTCAAGAGTGCATTGTGCATGATGGGATTAAATGGATGTGTTAACTGTACATCTTGTGAGGGCATGAGAACACATATCTTTTCCAATTTAGAAATTCCTGAACATCTCTTCATTTTTTGTTTGTTCATGAAATATGCTTAATTGAAATAAAATATAAAAATAAGCATATTTAGGGAAACTGAGAAAAATTTAGGGAACAGTGTGAAGATGGATAAGGTGAAATAAGCCAAACATAGAAAGACATGAGTTGCATATTCTCACATACATAGAAGCTTAAAGAAGTGGAGCAGTGAAGGCAGACTAATGAATTTACATGCTTTGAAAGGTCATATATTTTCTATGGATGAAGGAAAGCTTGATGTAGTGTTTCATGAATAGAAATTCACACAGAACTTTATTAATATATGCAATTAATATCTGCAAATTGAAAATAAAAGAAATTACAATCTTAATGATATCTTTCCTATAATTCTTGAAAAAGTGTCAGGAATGCCTCTGGCCACATTGCTAAACATGTGTCCAAAGACTTATTGATTTCTCTTGTTCTACAATGAAGGTAGAAAGTTTGAGGTTTTCCTTCTTTGGGAGGCTAACATCAGAATATACTGAAAATACAGTTTACATCATTTTTAAAATTTTTCTCAGCTGTTCTTTGCCATTTGTGAGCATTTCTTATCACTGAAATCTATCACACGTGGTTTTCAATCATCTGTGGTAATTGCCATTCCGATTAGTAATGGGATCCAATTATTGTGTCAAGGGTTAAGAATACTAGTAGATTTTTCACAGGAGAAAAGAATATTATTGCTTATCTTTTCACTAAGGTGCAGAAAGTTTTGAAGATTGTGCTCAGTTTATATTATCCATTAACCTTTCTTTGAACCTTTGTGTTCTAACTACTCTGATATCTAGGAGAAAATCATTGCAAAACTGAGAAAACCAACACTAACTTGGATAGGTAGGAAAAATGAAAGAACAAATTTTAAAAGTATTAATATAAAAAATAATTTCTTGTTTACAGAAAGCAAATGAGCTGGAGAAGTTATTGATTTAAAAGCACAACAATATCATTGTTTTCTTAATAAAGATTGTTTGACTTTAATTATTAACTTTTTGATTCTTGATTTTGTTTGTTTTGTTGTTGTTGTTGTTGTTGTTTTGTTTTGTTTTTTTGAGACAGGGTTTCTCTGTGTAGCTTTGCGCCTTTCCTGGAACTCACTTGGTAGCCCAGGCTGGCCTCGAACTCACAGAGATCTGCCTGGCTCTGCCTCCCGAGTGCTGGGATTAAAGGCGTGCGCCACCACCGCCCGGCTGATTCTTGATTTTTTTGTGACAAAAATATAACATTTTTAGGAAAGAAATTACCTTATAAACATTTTTTGTTTTATAGTTTTTTTTATTATTACTATTATAACGCAAAAGATCTTGGAATTTAGCAAAGTTTATAAATAAGTGTATCTCAAAGAGATTGCAATCTTATTGGAAAGCACAGTGCCCCAAAGACCACCAATTAAACACACAAAAGATAACATTGAAAGGACAAGGAGCAACAAACTAGAACAGCGTTAGGAAGGTGTCTCATGTAAAGCCAAGGGTTGACCCCTCTTGGAATGGGAAAGGAAGACAGTTTTTCAAGCAGAAGAAATAGCAAGTTTGCGGCTATGAGAATCAGAAGTGATATAAGTGCTTACAATAGCAAGCCGTCCGTAGGTGCTCAATGAAAAACCTATGCAATAAATTCTGGGAAATGCAGTGTGAGTATCTAAAATGCAGGAAGCAATCTTGCAAAGAGAGGAAGAGGCCAAAAATCTACCATATGCTTGGCTCTATATTTTTAGATTTACAGGCAGAAATAACCAAAGAAGTAACCATGTTTGTATTTAGGATTTAGAAATTCCTTTTGGCAGTTATCCGAAGTTTGTTTTGGATTGAAGTGATGTTGGCAAATACTGCATTTTTTTTTTGCAAAAAAACATGTAGGAGAATATATTTAAAGGAATGAATATGATCTAATAAAAATAAACACAATAGCCACATTAATCAAAATTGAAAAATATTTTTCTTTAAAACTCATCAAGTCCTTTGTTTCTCAGTGTAGAAAAAAAAGTAACCCTGTGTTGTCAGGGTCAGTGGTTCTGTCTCTTTCACTGTTTGCCTTACCCCAACAGCCTTTCCCAGAACCATCTTTGTTCTGTGACATCAACTGTAGTACTTACTGTCTAGTCATGTTTTAACAAATTAGAAGAGTCCAAGGAAGCAAACACCAATCCCCTCAAGGACTTCTCTACGTGGTCATACAGATCCCAGAAAACAGAATTTGATAATAAGACCACCAGAAGCTACAAAGAGGGGTATGGATATACAGGTTTTACTCTGAACACCATAGTGAATATCTAATGTGGGAGGTCCTGCTGAATTGTGCTGATCCTTGAATAAAGAGTAGAATGAACATAGTCTTGTTTTATACGTTTTATAGAAATAAAATGACATTAGTTGCCATGAATTCACCAAACAAAAAAACATGTGGAAAATCATTTGAACTAGAAATGAGAAAGATAGTGACTAGGCATAATGTTCACTCAAGATAGATGTCTGAGACTGTGTCATGAGAGCTCAGAGCTCACTTTCCTCTGTGTTCTGAGCCAACATTTCCTAACTTGCAGATACAATGTGTCCAAGTGACTCTATGCCATGTTTTTCACTGAATAAGATTACTAACAAGAACACAGATTGTCTCACGGCATCATTTCTTCATTTTGCTGCTATCACCTGCCAAGAATTTTATGTCGGCCGGGCGGTGGTGGCGCATGCCTTTAATCCCAGCACTCGGGAGGCAGAGCCAGGCGGATCTCTGTGAGTTCAAGGCCAGCCTGGGCTACTGAGTGAGTTCCAGGAAAGGCGCAAAGCTACACAGAGAAACCCTGTCTCGAAAAACCAAAAAAAAAAAAAAAAAGAATTTTATGTCGCATTTTAAATGTTAGACCCTATATTATAAATGTTACTTTGATAACAGATTCATTAATTTTTAAATAAAATCCCTGTCAGTCACAGTTAATTTTTTCATCTGACTTGCAAATCAATTTACTTGGTTGCCAGTCAGGCTCTTTTATATAATATTTTAAACATGATGTGTTTAATTCTGTGTTTGTAGAAAGGGGTTCTCTGGTCTTTACGGAATAAATATAAAATACGTGCTGGCTCTTTTATAATAGATAGAAATTATGTGCTGCAACTGGAGAGAATATTTTATAGTTCATATGCACCAGAGACAACACAATTATGCTCATGAGTTCATATTTATTTATTTGTATCCACTTTTGAAGTGACAAGAGTAAGAACACATAATCCACCTTTTGACTCAGGCAATGTTCCATCCAGAAAACAAATAGGGTTTGGGCCCTGATCATTTCATTATCTTGTCCCCTACACTGTGGCGGTAACATAGGCATGGATTTGGATCTTTTCTGGTGAGTCACTGTGGATTTTATATGTCATGAAATAGAAAGTAAAGAAAAGGATTTTTTTAAATTCTTCAAGAATCTAAAATATTTCCACAAACAATGTATTTTGATTCTCTGTGGCTAAAAACGTAAGCTTATAGAATATATGAAAAGTTAGCTTACAACCCAGAAAGAAAAAATTCAACTGATGTTAGAAGCCCCAATTCAATCAAAAATCATGAAAAATTATCTCAGCAAGCAGAAATTGCAGGAAAGATGGGAAGACTCTCTGCAGTGAGCATGATTTCATGTGATCAACTGACAAGTCCTTTTCAAGATGAAAAATACTACTATCCAGGAATCAGAAAAACAATCTGGCAGATTGTCCTGAGTCTATGGCCAGTGGACTTCAGTGTGCATAACAGTTTTACTGCTCAAGGGCTCCTTCAGATATGAATTGCTGTGGTCTAGCCACAGTTTCTCCCCTAACCAGTCTGTTGTGCAGCCAGAACAGGTATGACTAAGGGGTTCCTTGATAAGGCTGGCACTCCTTGTAAGATGGGTGAACTCTGCTGCTTTATCACAAGTTACAGGAAAAATGGACAGAATACAACTAACTTCCCCTGAACTGGGCTGCTTTGCTTTGTTTCTGTGAACACATATTTAAGGTTAATATTTCATTTTTGATGCTGCATCAACCTTCCTCTTAAATTTTGTTTTAATTAAGAGGTTCTCTATTCATTTTACTTACCAACCACAGATTCCCCTGTCCTCCCTCCTCCCGCCCCCGAACCTCCCCCTTCCAACTCACCCCCCATTCCCACCTCCTCCAAGGCAAAGTCTCCCATGGGGAGTCAGCAGAGCCTGGTACATTCAGTAGAGGCAGGTCCAAGCCCCTCCTCCCTGCACTAAGGCGGCGCAAAGTGTCTCACCATAGGCACTAGGCTCCAAAAAGCCGGCTCATGCACTAGGGACACATCCTGATTCCACTGCCTGGGGGCCTCCTAAACAGTTCAAGCTAAACAACTGTCTCACTTATCCAGAGGGCCTAGTGCAGTACCATGGGGATTCCTCAACTATTGGTTCAGGTTCATGTGTTTCCGCTAGTTTGGCTAGTTGTCTCTGTACTTTTTCTAGTCATGCTCTCGATATTTCTTGTTCACAGAATCCTTCCTCTCTCTCATCGATTGGACTCCTGGAGCTCCACCTGGGACCCAGCCGTGGATCTCGGCATCTGCTTCCATCAGTCACTGGATGAGAGTTCTATCATGACAGGGTATTCAGGCTTCTGATCACCAGAGTAGGTCAGCTCAGGCACTCTCTCCACTATTGCCAGTACTCTATGGTGGAGTCATCCTTGTGGATTCCTGGGAACCTTCCTAGCACACTGTTCTCCCTATTCCCATGGTGTCTTCATTTATCATGGTGTCTCTTTCCTTGATCTCCCACTCTGTTCCCATTCTAACTCAAAGCTGCTGCTCCCCTAAGGTCTCATCCCCCGTCCTTTGCCCTCAACTACCCCTCTCATCCCCAGTTTGCTCATGTAGATCTCATCCATTTCTCCATCACTGGGTGATCCATACATCCTTCCTAGGGTCCTTACTAGCTAGCCTCCTTGGAGCTATGGGTTGCAGTCTGGTTATCCTTTGCTTTACATCTAGCATCCACTTATGAGTACATACCATGTTTGTCCTTCTGAGTCTGGGTTACCTCACACAGGATGATATTTTCTAGTTCCATTTATTTACCTGCAAACCTCATGATGTCATTGTTTTTCTCTGCTGAGTAATATTTCATTTTGTATATGTACCACATTTTCTTTATCCATTCTTCAGGGGCATCTAGGTTGTTTCCAGGTTCTAACTACTACAAATAATGCAGCTATGAACATAGTTGAGCATGTGTCCTTGTGGTATGACTGAGCATTCCTTGGGTATATGCCCAAGAGTGGTATAGCTGGGTATTGAGGAAGATTGATTCCCAATTTTCTGAGAAAGTACCATACTGATTTGCAAAGTGGCTGTACAAGTTTACACTCCCACGAACAGTGGAGGAGTGTTCCCCTTGCTCCACATCCTCTCCAACATAAGCTGTCTTTAGTGTTTTTGATGTTAGCCATTCTGACAGTTGTAAGATGGTATCTCAGAGTTGTTTTGATTTGCATTTCCTGATGACTAAGAATGTTGAGCAATTCCTTAAATGTCTTTTGACCACTTGAGATTCTTCTGTTGAGAATTCTCTGTTTAGCTTGGTAGACCATTTTTTAATAGGACTGTTAGGTATTTTAATGTCTAGTTTCTTGAGTTCTTTATATATTTTGGAGATCAGCCCTCTGTCAGATGTGGAGTTGGTGAAGATCTTTTCCCATTCTGTAGGCTGTTGTTTTGTCTTATTGACCATGTCTTTTGCCCTACAAAATCTTCTCAGTTTCAGGAGGTCCCATTTATTAATTGTTGCTCTCAGAGTCTGTGCTACTGGTGTTATATTTAGGAAATGATCTCTGTTGCCAATGCATTCAAGACTACTTCCTACTTTCTCTTCTATCAGGTTCAGAGTAACTGGATTTCTGTTGAGGTCTTTGATCCACTTGGACTTAAGTTTTGTGCATGGTGACAGATATGGATGTATTTGCCATCTTCTACATGTTGACATCCAGTTGTGCCAGCACCATTTGTTGAAGATGCTTTCCTTTTTCCTTTGTATAGTTTTGGCTTCTTTGTCAAAAATTAGGTGTTCATACATGTGTGGATTAATGTCAAGGTCTTCAATTTGATTCCATTGGTCTATATGTCAGTTTTTATGCCAGTACCAAGCTGTTTTTATTACTGTAGCTCTATAGTAGAGCTTGAGGTCAGGGATCATGATGCCTCCAGAGGTTGCTTTATTGTACAGGATTCTTTTAGCTATCCTGGCTTTTTTGTTTTTCCATATGAAGTTGAGAATTGTTCTTTACAGGTCTGTGAAGAATTGTGTTGGGATTTTGATGGGGATTGCATTGAATCTGTAGATTGCTTTTGGTAAGATTGTCATTTTTATTATGTTAATCCTACCTATCCATGAACATGGGAGATCTTTCCATTTTCTGATATCTTCTTCAATTTCTTTCTTCAGAGACTTAAAATTTTTGTCATACAAGTCCTTCACTTGCTTAGTTAGAGTTACCCCAAGGTATTTTATATTATTTGTGGCTATTGTAAATGGTGATGTTTCTCTGATTTCTTTCTCAGCTCATTTATCATTTGTATATAGGAGAGCTACTGATTTTTTTTTAGTTAATCTTTTTTTTTATAATTTATTTTATTTTATTTTACAGTATAATTCAACCTTACATATCAGTCATAGATAACCCCTTTACCCCTCCTGCCACCCCGCCCCCCTCTCCCCGTCCCACCCCCCATTTCCATCTCCTCCAGGGCAAAGGCTCCCCCAGGGATTGAGATCGACCTGGTGGACTCAGCCCAGGCAGGTCTAGTCCCCTCCTCCCAGGCTGAGCCAAGGGTCTCTACTAAGCCCCAGGTTTCAAACAGCCAATTCATGCACTGAGCACAGGACCCAGTCTAACTGCCTGGATGCCTCCCAAACAGATCAAGCCAATCAGCTGTCTCATCCATTCAGAGGGCCTGGTCTAGTTGGGGGCCCCTCAGCCATTGGTTCACAGTTCATGTGTTTCCGTTTGTTTGGCCACTTGTCCCTGTATTCCATCCATCCCTGGTCCCAACAACTCTAGCTCACATAAACCCTCCTCCTTCTCGCCAATTGGACTCCCGGAGCTCCACCCAGGGCCTGACCGTGGATATCTGCATCTAGTTCTCTCAGTCACTGAATGGGGCTTCTAGTACGACAATCAAGGTGTTTGGCCATCCTATCACCAGGGTAGGTCAGATCGGGCTACCTCTCGACTATTGTCAGCAGTGTATTGTGGGGGCATCTCCGTGGATCTCCGTGGGCCTCTCCAGCACTCTGCCTCTTCTTGTATCCTGCCACATTACTGAAAGTGTTTATCAGCTGTTGGAGTTCCTTGGTCAAATTTTTTGGGGTCACTTATGTATACTATCATATCATCTGCAAATAGCAAAAGTTTGACTTCTTCCTTTTCAATTTGTATCCCTTTGATCTCCTTTGGTTGTCTTAAGTGCTCTAGCTAGAACTTCAAGTACTATATTGAATAAATATGGGGAGGGAGGACAGCCTTGTCTTGTTCCTGATTTTAGTGAGTTCCCTTTCAGTTTCTCTCCATTTAATTTGATGTTAGCTGTTGGCTTGCTATAAATTGCCTTTATTATGTTTAGGTATGTTCCCTGTATTCCTGATCTCTTCAAGGCCTTTATGAAGGGCTGTTGGATTTTGTCAAAGGCCTTTTCTGCATCTAATGAAATGATCATGTGGTTTTTTCTTTCCGTTTGTTTATATGGTGTATTATATTGACAGACTTTCATATGTTGAACCACCCTTGCATCTCTGGGATGAAGCCTACTTCATCATGGTGGATAATTTTTTGATGTGTTCTTAGACTCTGTTTGCCAATATTTAATTAAGTATTTTTGCATCAATTTTCATGAGGGAGATTAGTCTGTAATTCTCTTTCTTTGTTGCATTTTTGTGTGGCTTGGGAATCAGAGTAACTGTAGCCTCATAAAAGGAATTTGGTAACAGTCCTTCTGTTTCTATTGTGTAGAACAATTTGAAGAATATTGGTATAAACTCTTCTTTGAAGATCTGGTAGAATTCTGCGTTGAAACCATCTGATCCTGGGTTTTCCTTGGTTGGGAGACTTTTAATGACTGTTTCTATTTCCTTAGGGGTTATTGGTCTATTTAAATAGTTTATCTGGTCTTGATTTAACTTCAGCATGTGGTACCTATCCAGAAAATTTTCCATTTCTTTTAGATTTTCAAGTTTTGTGGAGTACAGGTTTTTGAAGTATGACCTGGTGATTCTCTGGATTTCCTTGTTGTCACCTTTATGACAACGTGTTATGCCTCACTTTTCATTTCTGATTTTGTTAATTTGGATGCTCTCTCTCTGCATTTTGGTTAATTTGGATAAGGGCTTATCTATCTTGTTGATTTTCTTAAAGAACCAACACTTTGTTTCATTGATTCTTTATATTGTTCTCTTTGTTTCTATTTTATTGATTTCAGCCCTCAATTTGATTATTTCCTGGTGTCTGTTTCTCCTGTGTAAGTTTGCTTCTTCTTGTTCTAGAGCTTTCAGTTGTGCTGTTAAGTCGCTAGTGTGAGATTTCTCCAAATTCTTTATGTGGGCATTTAGAGCTATGAATTTTCCTCTTAGCACTGCTTTCATGGTGTCCCATAAGTTTGGGTATGTTGTACATTTGTTTTCATTGAATTCTAGGAAATCTTTAATTTCTTTCTTTATTTCTTCCTTGACCCATTGGTGATTCAATTGGACATTATTCTGTTTCTGTAAGATTGTAGGCTTTCTGTAATTTTTGTTGTTGTTGAAATCTAACTTTAAGCCATGATGGTTCGATAAGATACAGGAGGTTATTTCAATATTTTTGTGTGTGTGTGTCTGTTGAGATTTGCTTTGTGACCAAACATGTGGTCGATTTTGGAGAAGGTTCCATGGGGTGCTGAGAAGAAGGTAAATTCTTTTGTGTTAGGGTGGAATATTCTGTAGATATCTATTAAGTCTATTTGAGTCATAATGTCTTTTAGTTCCCTTATTTCCCTGTTAAGTTTCCATCTGGCAGATCTGTCCAGTGGTAAGAGTGGAGTGCTGAAGTCTCCCACTATTAATGTGTGGCATTTGATATGTGATTTTAGCTTTAGTAAAATTTCTTTTACATATGTGGGTGCCCTTGTATTTGGGGCATAAATGTTCAGAATTGAAACTTCATCTTGGCAGATCTTTCCTGTGATGAGTATGTAATATCCTTCTCGATCTCTTTTGATTGATTTTAGCTTGAAATCTATTTTGTTGGGATATTAGGATAGCTACACCAGCTTGCTTCTTAAGACCATTTGATTGGAAAGACTTTTCCCAACCTTTAACTCTGAGGTAGTGTCTGTCTTTGAAGTTGAGATGTGTTTCTTGTATGCAGCAGAAAGATGGGTCCTGCTTTCATATCCATTCTGTTAGCCTGTGTCTTTTTATAGGTGAATTAAGTCCATTGATATTAAGGGATATAAATGACCAGTGATTATTAATTCCTGTTTTCTTTTGGTGGTAGTGTGTGTGTATTTCTCTTCTTTGGGATTTACTGCTGTGGGGTTATCTATTGCCTGTGTTTTTCTGTGTGTATCTGACTTCCTTAGGTTGGGACTTTCCTTCTAGTGCTTTCTTTAGGGCTGGATTTGTGGATAGGTATTATTTAAATCGGATTTTGTCTTGGAAAGTCTTGTTAACTCTGTCTATGGTGATTGAAAGTTTTGCTGGGTATATTAGTCTAGGCTGGCATCCATGGTCTCTTAGTGTCTGCATTACATCTGTCCAGGTCCTTCTGGCTTTCAAAGTCTCCATTGAGAAGTCAGGTGTTATTCTGATGGGTCTGCCTTTATAAGTCACTTGTCCTTTTTCCTTTGCTGCTTTAATATTCTTTCTTTATTCTGTATGTTTAGTGGCTTAACTATTACGTGGCAAGGGGACTTTTTTGGAGGGTCTAATCTGTTTGGTGTTCTATAGGCTTCTTGTATCTTCATAGGTATTCCTTTCATTGAGTTGGGAAAGTTTTCTTCTATGATCTTGTTGAATATATTTTCTGTGTCTTTGAGTTGGTATTCTTCTCCTTCTTCTATCCCTATTATTTATAGGTTTGACCTTTTCATGGTGTCCCAGATTTCCTAGACATTTTGTGTTATGACTTTTTGGCTTTGTAATTATCTTTGACTAATGAATCTATTTCCTCTTTTGTATCCTCTACACCAGAGATTCTCTCTTCCATCTCTTGTATTTCTGTTGGTTATGCTTGCATCTATGTTTCCTGTTTGTTTACTCAGATTTTCTATTTCCAGCATTCCCTCTGTTTGTGTCTTCATTTTTTCTGTTTCACTTTTCAGGTCTTGAACTGTTTCCCTCACATGTTTAATTGCTTTTTCATGGCTTTCTTTAAGGAATTTATTGATTTCTTCCCATTTTTGTTTGTCTTTTCCTCTATTTCTTTAAGGGAATTTTTCATTTACTCTTTAAAGGCCTCTAGTATCTTCATGAAGTTATTTTTATGGTCATTTACTTCTGCTTCTACACTGTGATGTTCAGGTCTTGCTGTTGTAGAGAGGCAAGGTTCTGGTGATGCCATATTGCCTTTTGTGTTGCTGTATGTATTTTTGCACTGGCATCTACCCATCTCTTCCTCCAATATGTGCAAGAGGTGTTTGTGTCTAAGTGAGATGCTGTAGCATGAATCTTAAAAGTTCTTATTAATAAAATCAAACCTGAGCCAGGTATTGGGGTGAACACTGGATGGTCAGAGAGACAGAATAAGCCACAGCTATCTCACCTCGCTGAATCCTCAGCTGGTCTTGTTTCCTCAGACTGGATGCCCTGAGCCCTCATCCAGAATGGGTCTCAGCTGAACTGCTGCTCAAAAGCCTGAATGCTTAACCAGGCCTGAATGTTTCTCCAGGCCAAAGGCTTCTCCAGGCCAAAGGCCTCTCCAGGGCAAAGGCCTCTCCAGGGCAAATGCCTCGAGTTTCTTCACGCCTTATATACCTTTCTGCTCTCTACCACCACTCCCTGGGATTAAAGGTGTGGATCACCACGCCTGGCCGTTTCCAGTGTGGCCTTGAACTCACAGAGATCCAGAGGGATTTCTGTCTCTGGAATGCTAGGATTAAAGGCGTGTGCTACCACTGCCTAACTTCTGTTTAATATTGTGGCTGTTCTGTCTCTGACCCCAGATAAGTTTATTAAGGTACACAATATTTTGGGGAACACAATACCACCACATTTCCTCTCTTTTTGTCTAAAATTAAAAAAGCTTATAACTAATACAAGAAAAACTATCGAATAAGTATATACAATACATATAGTAAAGATTACATTAAAGATGTCTAGTCCATTATATTAACAATGTCAAGTCCAGTAATATTTGATAAACTCAGACAAAAAATTTTCATTACTTATCTTATTTAAAACAAGTAGTTCCTTTTCAAAAGTAGATTCCATAATCTCCCTTTTTATCTTATCATATCCATATTCTCTCTTTTTTCTTTTCATAATACATTCAGTAGTCTACCTTCTGCATTTTTATATCTTCTCCTTTTTCTTTTCAGTGTAGATTCAGTGATCTACCTATTTATCCTATTTTTCTTTATCTTTTTTTTTTCAGAGTAGATTCGATGATCTAGCTCATATCTATTTTCTCTTTTTCTTTTTTCTTTCTAGGGGTGAAGATATCTTTAGGGAATCTTGAAAAGAAAATTTTTGGGTTAATTGTCAAATCCTGTATCAGATAAGTTTATTAAGGTACACAATATTTTAGGGAACACAATACCACCACAAGATGCTATTGGCCCAATCTGTGCTTGCTGTGTCTGTGTCTCAGGGGGCCCCTGTGTCCAATCTTAGGTCTTGTTCTAATTGGTGCTGGCAGATTCTGCATCTCTGGGAGCTGCTCTTGGTCCAATCCAAGCTAGCTGATTCTGTGACTCATGGAGCTGCTCTTATGTCTTATCAGGGCTCTTGGTCAAGTCAGAGCAGACAGATTCTGTGTCTCAATAAGACTCTCTTGGTTCAACGAGAGCTGGCAGATTCCATGTCTCAGGAAGTTACTCTTGATCCAATGAGAGCTGGCAGTTTGGTTTCCGTATCTCAGGAAGTTATTGGGGTCAGAGGTGGATGGTTATGGGGGTAGGGCATGGAACTTGTAGATTGCAGGATTTGATGGGGGGTTTTGGTGGGGAAGGCCTTCCTCCAGGAATTTTCCTTGCTGGCCGGCAACTGGGGCAGAGTTGGGTGGGAGTTTCTGGGGGTTGGCTGTGTCCCAGGGCCTGGGTCCTAGAGTCCTCTTAAATTTTATAATGAAGAAGATTCTTCTCTTGATGTATTTTTAGAATAGAATCTCTAGAGATGTTTCTTGTAAGCTTGGAAAATGCAATTGAAACTATCTTTTTAAATTCAGATAAAACAAATGATATCACTTATTCTAAATACTATATGGAATTAAAAAAAAAACCTTAACCAATCATTTAAGTTTCTAAATTGGTACATAGGTGAGCCAGGTGTCCTTAGTAATATGTCATATGACTAGCGTGTATGAGTCCTGAGTTAAAAACCTAAGCCGGATAGAAAACAAAGTTTAATTTTTAGAGAAACTTTTGACTTATTGGATAAATTTGAATTTCTCTTCTCACTATTCATTTTTTCTTGTTACAAAATTGTAGTAACTGAAAGAACGTATCTCTTTTCTAATTTTTATGATGATATTTTACCCCTTACTATGAAAATATATTCATAAGGGAATCAAGACATTGTGTAGCTGAACAGTCACACTCCCTGTGGCCACAAACATTACTTTGATTATTGGATTAACAATTCCTGAAGGATAATTAGACTTTCAAGAAAATCAAGTGTAGTGAGTGTTCTAATTTTCCTTTACTTCTCAATACCTTAAGGCTACATTTAGAAATAACCCACATAGTCATATTATGTATATAAACCTACCTTTATGTAATTTAATGTATGCCTACCACAATGTAATTTAAGTCAACTAGAAGAAGATGAAGAATGACAGTATTAAATGTTACCATTGATTACATACTTGTACATATTTAATTATGAGATACATCTTTGAGCAAGTTAATGAACATTGATATCTTTGAAAATTATAGTAAAAAATAGCTTATTCCCTGTCAGGGATAGAAGCTCCATTATGGGAGCTTCTTTTTTTTTTTTCAAGAAACTTTTTATTTTTGGGGGGGCATAGTTAAAATGTTTTTAACGCAAGGCAAAGACAAAACTTAAGTATGTGAAATAAAAACGGTGACAGTTAAAAGTGTATGCTCTAGTCACTCAACATTCAGCTGGTACTAAGACATAATTAAAAAAAATTATATTTTCTAATTTATGTTAACATTTTTCTTTGTGAATTCAGACTAAATAGGCAAAACTTAATTAATTCATTCAACTTTAATACAGACATATTTAGTTTTTAAACTCATTTTTATGTAAATGCACTAGTTTAGGTTAACTTCAGTACTTAATTATTGATGAGATTATTTTGTTCCCACAACCAATAGACTTCATTTATCTAATGTCTAAAATATTCTATAATTAATAATTGATTTTCTATGGTTGTAAGAATTTTACTAAATTAGTGCCATATATTTTATTTTATTTTATTTTATTTATTTTTTTTGGGGGGGTGCCAATTTTTTTTCTTTATTAAGAAATTTTCTACTGACTCCACATGCTATCCACAGAACCCCCTCCGCCCTCCTCCCACCCCCCAGCCCCTTTTCCCAAGCCACCCCACATCCCCACATCTCCCCAAATCAGGTCTCCCATGGGGAGTTAGCAGAGCCCGGTACACTGAGCCTAGGCAGGTGCAAGGTGTCACACCACAGGCACCGGGTCCCAGAAGTCTATCCAAAGACCAGGGACAGATCCCGATCTCTGTGCCCCCCAAACAGTTCGAGCCAATCAACCGTCTTCCATATCCAGAGGGCCTAGTCCAGTCCCATGGGGGCTCCACAACCACCAGTCCACAGTTCATGGGCTTCCACTAGTGTGGTCCGTCATCTCTGCACATCCTCCCATCATGATCTTGATGTCCCTCGCCTACATTATCTCTCCTCTCTCTCATTAATTGGATTCCTGGATCTCAGCCTGGTACCTGGCCGTGGATCTCTGTATCTGCCTCCATCAGTCACTGGACAAAGACTCTATGATGACAACTAGGTTATTTGCTAGGCTGGTCACCAGAGTAGACTGGTCCAGGCTCCCTCTGGACCGCTGCCAGCAGACCAAGGTGGGGTCAACCTTGTGGATTCCTGAGAGCCTCCCCGGGAGCTTCTTATATTGGGAATTCTTCTATTAAACACAGCAACACCAGGAAAGATGGTTTCACTCATCCATAACAAATATTTAATTGGCATCTATGTTAGTCCACCATTTTCCTGAGGTCTGGATTTTAGACAACAAAATCTTCAAGTATGGTTCTTACAATCATGTGTTTTAGTGAGTTCCTGGAAGGTGGTGAAGGAGGCATGTGAAACAACAAAATGAAAATAACAAAACTGGGCAGTAGAGTGCGGTGATAATTTATCTGTGTCCTCTAACAAAATTTATCTGAGGATCAGAGGATAAAGGTCAGCCACTATTAGTAAAAACAGAAGTCATGCAATGTTAACACACACCCTTAATCCATCTGTATCTCTCTGAGTTCAAGGTCACACTAGGGAACAGATCCAAGGGTGGTGACACACGCCTTTAATTCCAGCATCAACCATAGAGTTCTGGAGGTCTATGCAGACAGATGGTGGAGAGAGGAAATGAGTGAGCAGAATAGAAAGATATATGTCTGTTTAGACAGGAAGTTGCTCACTTTGGAAGCTGCAGGGTGGTGAGATAAGGTTAGCTGGTGGCTATACTGATTCCTCTGATCTCTGTCAGATTTTCACACCTATTTCTGTCTCTGTACTTTTTCTTTAATAAGACTGCTTAGAAATTCATCTACAGTAGAGTGAGAGTGAAATCCCACAGGGAAAGCTACGTCTGTTCAATTACAATGACCTGAACCACAAAATAGGCAAATGCAAACTGGAGAAGCGCCCCATAGGAAGCGGTCTTGCTGACCTCATACAAACATCTTCAGCAAGTCTGGGACCCAGCAAATGATACAAACCACATAGGGCTTGGAGCTAAGAATCATAGACCCCCAAATCACACAAGGCTTGGTGGGCCATAGCAAAAGAGTTGGGTTTTATTATAAACTGCAAGTCTGCTATAATTTTCTTTTAAACAAAAATGTATGCTAAGGTTTTAGTGGGTAAATAGTAATTCTGGTCACTATAGAAGTTACTTGAGAAAAGTCATATAACCAGGTTATAAAAAAAGGTTGTTGTACAACTTCTCTGGCATAATTAGCATGATATAATGGAAAAATACAAATAAATAAAATTAAGTCTTTCAAAATGAAGCAGTAGTAACTGATTTTGATAAGCCAAAATTCAATGTAGATAATATTCTAGCAATTATCATTAGGCTAATATTAATTATGCTCATTAGTTTTTACAAGTATCTTATTTGACTTTGGGAGCAGAGACTAATTACAGTTTGTGAAAAGAAGATTCTGACTTTGTGTAAATAACTTCTTATTATAATTTATTTCTGTATAAGCAATATTCAATGCAAGGGAGTACAATTATACACATGTTGACATAAGTTTTTATGTTTTCACAATTGATTGAAGACATCTTTCATTGTAAGTACAATGAACTCTGAACAACTTAGCAACATTTTTCCAATTAATTATTAAAAAGCTCACTAGCTGATTAATGATCAATAAACTAATCTCAGCTTAAACCCATCTGTAACATTTAATGATCCTTAGCCATATTTCACAAAAACTCCAAAATGAAATAAAGACCTCCATTATGAAGTTGATTTAGGCCTTGTCTAGTCTAAACTCACCAATGAAAAATGATCATGAGACACAGTGTTCTCTCTACGTATCTAAGCACCAGGAATAAAAGTGCTTTCCTAAACAAGAATGAGTTATGGGATCTAATTCGAGCACTGGCAATGATTCATTGGGTAACCTTGGGAAAGTTACTTCAACACTCTCTTGTGGTTTTCTACCTGTCAATGGGGATATTAACCATTTGCCATGGCACTCTCCTAAGCTTAGCATAGGGGAAAGTAGTGCCCTAGTATGAATTTTAAAATACAATTGCAAACATCATGATAAGCTAGAGGGTATGTCCTAAATACAAACAAGTATGCTGGTATTCCAATTATATCATATAACTAAAAAATATTAAAGATTCTAGTTCTAGTAACTAGGTATTGAGAATATAGCAAAAGGAAAAACGTGATTAAACTCCAGGACATCATTTCAAACCAATAAGGTAAGTCTACATGAAAAGCAAACTTATCATATGACATGGGAAACCAAGACTGGACACTAGAAAATAGGAATTATAAAGTGTTGGCCCCCATCTGTTGGTTCAGCACTTTCAGCCAACAGTGACCCAATAGCATCACTGAGTGCATTGTTCTTTCACTATACATTTATTAGCTATGTCTTTACTGAATGTTTTCCATGTGACAAGAACAATTCCAGAATAAGATACTAATGTTTTAGTGAGTCATATTATATTGACAGGTGAACAGTTTAAAAGGAAGAATTGTATATTTTGGTTCACATGGTCTTTGTCTGTGTTGCTTTGGGCTAAATGCTCCAAAGCAATTAATGAAATAGTATTGAAGTTTATGACTGCAGCTACTTCCCCAGTGAGAAGTTTTGGGAAAGTTCATCACTGAAGACTACTCTGAGCATAAGAAGGCAAGACATAATATATGAGGTAGTGTATTCCAACAAGTGCAAAGTGATGAACGTGGGAAAGAACTTATATTATTTGAGAAATCACAAATTCTTATAGCATTTGATCAGGGCGAAATTTTGTCAAAGTGTAATGGAAAAAATAGTGTAGTGTTTTGGGCAAAGGAGTAGCATGATCTGACTCATATACTTAAAAGAAACATCACTATGAGTTGTCTTAGGGCTGAGCCCAGTCCAATCTTGATGAAGCAGAGGCCTATTAGAGTGATCAGGCAAGGGACCCTGCAGTTTCTTGTAGAAATCACTTAGGTTACAAAGTGCTCCATTTGTCATGTATATTTGAAATATATCTTGAATCTGGAGGTAATAGGAATTTTTTTATTATATATAGGTACCTTGAAGATGAGGAGTTCTGTAAGTAGACCATAGCACAGTGCTCTGGGCATCTAGATGGACAGAATGTCATGTAGAAAGAATCAAATAGGGCTAAGAATTCTAACCATGAATTTCACCATCCTATGCATTACTAAGTAGGTAGGTATAATGGTTAATATTGCCTATCAAGTTGATGAGATCTAGAATTATAGAGAAGACAAGCCTCTAGACATGAATGTGGAGGATTATCTTAAGTATATTAGCCTCTATCTCTATGAAGGATTTTCTTGATTAGATTAATAGAGGTAATAAGACCCTACCTAAAAGGGGTGGCATCATTCCTTGTATTTGGGTCCTGGACTGTGTCAGAAGGAAGAAGCCAGCCTAGCATGAGACTTTATCATTCTGTTTCCTGTTGTGGATGTGACTCTGCTTCAAGCTCCTGCTATGTTGTCTTCCCTGCCATGGTGGACCGTACCCTAGAACTGGGAGCCAAAATAAGCTTTTCCTGCTTGAGTAGCATTTTTTCAGAGTATTTTGTCAGAGCAAAGACACAAGGAACCAAGACAGTAAGATTCCTAGGGCTGATCAGGGAGTAGAGCTGCTCATAAAACATGGGTGGTCCTTGGTTCTGTGTCTGGTATTGAACTTGATGTCTCTGTGGGACATAAGGGCTGTAAGTTAGGAAGAAAAGCTGGATATGAAAAAGTGAGAGGAGACAAGAAACCAGAATCCTCAGTGTTTCTCTGTTCCTAGTCCTGAGGTAGTCTATATGCTGATGGCAACTGCTAAATTAGGTTATTTGGATTGACAAGAGAGGACTACAAGTATTGTTCAGTTATAAGGGCCAGTCCATCCCTTCCAACATGCTCTAATTCATTAAAATCTTTCACCTCAAATATTGCAAAAGTTTTACAATTTATCACCTTGCTTCTTTCTCTCTTTAACAGAGATGTAATTCCACACAGCATAGTGATGAGTGAAAAATGTAAATTTAAATCATATAGTCTTCTGTCTTCAATTTTCTGAATTGCTTCTCTTCTCATTAGAATTAAATTCAAAACTCTTAAAACAACTTACCTGTCTTTGCAGGGTTTAATTGGCTTGCCAATGCACCCTCATTCTTATTCAACAACCCCCCCCCCACCACACACACAGACACATACACCCCTCTGACTTCCTTAGTCTTCTCGTGCTATGGGATGGTCTTTCTGTGAATATGTGTTGCTCTCATTGGTTGATAAATAAGGCTGACTTGGCCTATAGCCAGACAGAATATGGCTAGGCAGGAAAGCAAAACTGAATACAGGGAGAAAGAGGAGTGGTGTCTGGAGAGCTCCAGCCAGTCACAGGAGGAGCAAGATGTATTAGAACACAGGCAAAGCCATGAGATACATGGCAAAACATAGATTAATAGAAATGGTTTAAATCAAGTTGTAAGAGCTAATTAGCAATAAGCCTTAGCAATAGGCCAAACAGTTTGCAATTAATATTAAGCCTCTGAGTGATTATTTTAAAAGCGTCTATGGAACCAAGTGGGACAAAATAGCCTTGGTTTATATTCTGGTAAAAGCTTGAACTTACTAAGATGAACCTACCCCTCCCCCTGACTTTGTGTTGGTTCTTTTCTTTGTTCATTCCTCTCCAGGTCATTCCACAACTCCATCAGAATTGTGATAGGTATCAGCTTTGTTGTTTTGTTGTGTTTTTGTTTTTGAGACATGGTTTCTCTATTACGTATCTCTGGCTGTCAGCTGTCCTGGAACTCTCTATGTAGAACAGGCTGGCATCCAACTCACAGAGATAGACATGCCTCTGCCTCCCCAGTGCTGGGATTTAAAGATGTGTGACACTACACCTAGCAGATATCAGCTTTTTGATATGTAATGCAGAGCTGTCTTATTTAACTTTGAAATGCCATTATTACCCTCTGCCACTCTATCTACTTATTCCTGCCTTATGGACACTTACTACTTGAAAATTGAACTTGAACTTCACTGGTCTGTTTAAATCACAAACTGATTCGACAAATCTTCACAATGTTTGCCACAGTGGTATCACCACATCGAGAGCCTCCTTCTGACTTTTGTCTGCTTCAAATTCTCACAGCCAACGGATAATCAGAATTGCCCAACACAGATGGCATGTAAAAGGTTAAGCATCAGATGGCAAGTAAAAATATTCCCAGGCTCCTTCAGAAGAGATGTCTACAAACACTGAAATTATCTCGGATGATTTACAGGTATTATGTGCAAGGAGCTTGATTACGTAGCAGTCATCCAGCAGAGAACCACAACCACCTGCTTTCTTCTCCCTACAAATAGGGGCAAAGGGTTGATGTTAGTTTGCAATTAACCACTTTGATGTGCTTCTAGTACAGTCTTTTTCTCATCATCTTTGTATTATAGGACAAGGAGCACCTCAGAATTAAGGATGTTTAAGTAGAGAAAAGAGCATAAACACTTGCACACCAAGGGACCAGGAACAAATTAAAGTAAATCAGCAGCAAACTGCACGAGGCAATTTGGGGGCATTAAAACACAACTTGGTTTAAATCAGATCAACTAAATTTCCTTTACGTAAGTACAGCTTATGCTGGCTGTGTCTTTGTTTCTAACTAATATTAAGTGATTCTGCACAGTGCTGCAAAACCTCTGATGAGTCCATACTGCAAGGGGATGGACAAACACCATTCATAGCCATATAAGGGGCTTTGTGAACTCAGAGGGAGTAAAAATTTGAGAGAAAAAAAAATCAGAAACTATCTACCCAAGTAAGGCAAGGGAAGAAAAAATGGGAATTTGGGGTAAAAATCTCCCATATTGATGAAAATCAAGTTTGGGTAAAGGAATGAAGTAAAGAAAGAAGGTACTTAATATCTTGATAAAGTGCTCTTAGGATTCAGGTTCATAGTAGCCAGATACTGTATATAAACAGCATTTAAGATCTAGTCTATATACTTTGCTGTTATGAAGAACAAAAAGATAAAGAAGTGTCGTGTGGTATGTCCAATTGTGATGACTGAAAATAAATGTATTGATATATGGCATATATATAAAGTTTGATATAAAATATGTTTTATTGAATGCAAAGTTCTTTATTCTATATATATCTACACAGTAGTTTATGATTGTAATAGAATACAGAAAGAAAACAGAAGTGAGAAACTCACTATAAAAGATGTATTCCATTGTTACCATTGAGGGATTCACCTCTAAACAAAGTCTCCCTTATTGATGGTGAATCCTATTAAGAGAGGGAAGGATTTGAATATTACATCTCACAATGACCCAACTTAGGATGTCAGAATAAAAACTATGTGAAAATATCTAGGTAGAAATTTGAATACAGTGATACCAGTGTTTCCTGAGTTCTAGTTATGGTCCTAGTAGTGACAAGGCTTCAGATTTGAGCAGCTTTCATGATTTTGTAAAAACTTTGATGAAATATTCTGTTTGCTCATAATAACAAGCATAGTTATAAAAGTCTACATCTTATTTCCTCACCAACAAAAATGTTAATGGAAATTAAAAGCTACTCAAGATACTTTTTTAGTGGAAAAAATAATTAGGCAGCTAATATGAAATGAATATTTGTAGAATTAAGGAAAGATTTCTGTTGGTAAAGTTAAAAGATCGCAAAGCAAAAAAATAACAAAAACAATCTATACATAGTGTGGTGAAATAGTAGAACTCAGTGGCTGAAACCTAAGTGAAGAAGGAAACTTTTCATGAACAGAAACAAGATCAAATGAGCATCAGGCTTTGGACCCAGTGATAATAGTGGTTGCAGTATGTATCACAGCTTTAAAATTCTTAAAAATCCAGAGCTAGTCTCAACAGTATTCGTGTACATTGACAGATAAAAACAAGTTGGGTGTTCATGAAAACAAAATATGGTACTGCAAAAAGTTTAAGTTTCAGCCTTTCATTACCAAATAAATACATGGACAATAATAAAAAGGGAGGGGAGTAGCTTACTACTGAACATTATAGGAGTAACCAACTACTTTCTGATTGGATTAAGACCTGCTCTACAAGATGAACCTCTTACCTAGCCCTATTATTTGGGACCTGAAACCAGGGACTAAACAGGCCACACACTCTAAGAGAGAACCTACTACTATCACTCTTGTACATGGACATAGTACTAAATAAACCAAAACTTAGTAACATATTCATATACTTAGATTGGTACATCTTTCTGCTGTCATCAGAATAAAAGAGACCCACAATGGATCAAGCTAAAGAATAAGAGACTTTGAAGTACTCAGCCCCAAATGGCACATCTATATCAATACCCCTTCCTCCCAAGGCTCATGGATCTTTGCCAAAGAAGGAGTGGAAAAATTGCAAGAGGTGGTGGATAACTACACTAAACCAGTGTTTTCTAAACACAACAGAGTGGTTGTGCCTAAGAACTCAAAGCAGTTGTGACAGCACACATCCGACCTGCACAAGCTAAGGCAAACAAAATCTCAACAAGTTGTGGTAAATGATGCCCAGAAACAGAGAAGAGGACAGAACCAGCACTGGAGGAGCTGAGGACAACTTAGGGTATACACACTTCAACTTAGGGTATACACACTTCGATGTTTTATTAACTTTGTTTCAATTAAGTACATAAGTTACTAATTTTAACTAGAGACACTGTTCAACACTTACACCCTGTAACTAACATCCACTTAAGGATACCTCCTTAGGTTCCCAAGTGGGTCAAATTCTTGGAGTTCTGCTGTGACTCATGAGTTTTGCTTCAGTTTGTGTTCCGCCTGTATTAATCCTCTTCTACTGCTATACCTGCCCAGTGAAGCTCTAATTTCAGAATGTGGATTTGAATTTTTAAATATTGTTTGATTGTTTCTTATTGTGTTTCCATGAAGATTCTCATTTTTCTCCCTTTGTCTGTCTTTTAATACTTTTAAAAAGTATATTTAACATAGTGGTTTTAGTAACATTCTCTGAAAATTTAAATATCTAAATTCCCTCTGGCATTTTTTTCCTTGCTTTCAATTTTGGTCAGTTGGGCTGGATAGTTTATTGAACCATATAATTTCTTACCACCTATCAGATAATGACATAATGGGTGAAAATTATAGATACTATGAAAATTCTGATCTTCCAAAGGAGTAAATTCTCCATTGTTGGGAGATCATTTTCACTGTACAGTGTCAGATCAACTGGTCTGTTGAGTTTTGCTATCAATGTACATGTTTGGCCTTTCTGAGGTTTCAATAAAAACTTGAGATGATTTTCAAACTCCTATGACTTGATGACCCTTGAGTTCTGAACTTGTCATTCCCTGTATGGAGCAGATTGGGAAACACTCACAGCCTCTCAGACACCACTTTCAGTTAGATTTCATGTGCTTCACTCATGAGACAGGACAATTGGAAACACATAGACAGCAAATTTACGGTTACATCTCACTGACTTTGTTCATTTGAACACTTGCCCCAACTCCAATCCCTTTCCCCCCAACACTTACCTTCCAGCCACTCCTTCATTCCTAAAATCTGACTTTTTCTTTTCATTGTGGAAAAAGAATCAATATCTCCCTAGATACTATACTATTTTTTTGAATATCAAACAGAACACCAGGTTCATGTATCACATACTACTTGAAATTTTCTTCTTTTCAGGAGTATCTGACCAACACTTTTGCCTGGTTTGATTGGTCTCTAGTTCCTTCAATATTTTTTTTTAGTTTTTATTCATGATTTGCCAGAATTTCTAATATCAGAGTTTGTCAAAAGTCTTCTGCAGTAATCAACTCACCATCCTGACTTGCTTTGCTGTGAAACAGCTCTAAAATGTGGTGGTCATTCTCTTAGCACAGTGCACTCCACTATTACTCTCTCACCCAGGTTTTGGTCAGCTCCTGCCTGTGTCAGTGCTGGAAACTCTCTTTCCTCCTTTGCTTCCTGAGCCTCCTCCGTGTCCTACTAGGATTTTCCATCCAGTGTTCATTATTCACACTTAAATTCCAGCGCTTTAATTCCCCATTCTCCATTGCTACAATGCAGTGGGAAATGAAGTTGGAAATAACTATTTTGTCCATGCTATAAGTTTCTTCCCGGGGGAATGGAGGGGTAGACCACCTTGTTTGTGTCTGGCTTACTCAGCATTCTTTCCACCCATCTCCTCTGGCCTTGGAGCTGCAGTGCAGGGGAAAGCAGGCGGTTTTTTTCTCCCCACTCCCCTCCTCTCCCTAAGAAGTGGGGTAGACCAGTACTTGCCCAGGAGAGGCTTTTTCTCCTGGACACAGATTGACCAGATGTTCAGGTTGGACCCCCACCCCTTTTTTAAATACATACAATAATAGTCTATGGAGATTGACCAGTTGGTTGTCTTTTTTTAATCATTAAAGGTTCAAGGTCAGCCAATCAGCTGTGTGGATAGGGTTTTGGGGGGTTGTTTGTTTGTTTGTTTTGTTGTTGTTGTTTTGTTTTGTTTTTTCCTTTTAAGTTAGATGGAGGTCAAACAGTCAGTTGGCCCTTTAAATTCTGATAGCCTAAAAGGTTCAGATTTTCTGACAAGTATGAGCATAATAGGGAGTTGAATTTTATTTTTATTTTATTTTTATTTTATTTTATTATAAAATAAACCTCCTTTGAGAGGTTTTCCTAGAAAATTTCTCCAGTGAAGCAATGTCAACACTTTTCGAGTAATAGCAGTAATTGAAGGGAGGTGGAGAAGTTGAGCATGAAAGACTGAAAACTGATAGGGTGAGCTTGCTGGTATGTCTCTGCAGCATTCAGAGATCAGAAGAGTGGATCGAGTCAAAAATGGGGAATCCTGCAAAAATCTTCTTCAAATGGCCTTTAATCTACTACTAAAGGGGAACTGCAAAGACTGGGTAGTTTTCGTTCCTTCAACAAAGACTCAAAAAGTATGGATTTTGCCAAAGAATGTGCTTGAATTTCCCCCCCACCCCGATTTTCTCTCTACAAGTACATGCAACAGACACAGCTTAGTTCTCATCGTGGCTAAAGTTTTAAAATACGTGGCCCTGAATATGGCTGATTGTGAGAAATGACTGTTTACCCATTATGCAAATAGGATTCTTTAGACTTTACTCACTTGATGGTCGATGTGCTACAACTAGAGAGGACACTCTATTCCTTTACTTATTATTGCTCTTAGAAAACCTGATCCCTAACACTAAAGTAATTTGAATGCACTTCTTGCATACAACTTTCGAGAAAAAATGATGAGTTCACTAAAAGAATTTAGTGTGACTCTAACAAGAAGACAGAGAGACTCCAGAGACTACATCTCCATTTGTACATTGCACTGCAAGTATTTTTTCTTTCCAATAATTACATATATTTAACAAAAGATTTTTATCAAGTATTTGGTATCTTACTTTAACTTAAACTAGATATAGCATGTTTTGATAATATTTTATTTATTCCTCTAAGGCCAACATGTATAGAAAGTGTTTTGTTGATATTCACTTCCCACTACCTCCTTCTAGTTATTCCTGGGACCCCCAACATGCCTCCCTCCCAATCTCATTTCTCCTTTTTAAAATATTCAACTGAGGCAATTTGCTGATTCCTTAGAAAATATGGATGGGGACACTGTTTGAAGTTGAAATTTTTGTCAATGAATGATAATACCAAAATGAACTTTAAGAGTTTTTTCTTTACAATTTAGAAGAGATTTTAGTTCATACAGAGGTAAGCATAAAATACAGAGATTTGTCACAAACCTTTGGTTCCAATATTTTCACAACTTCTCCCATTAACAATGTTCTCCACGCACTGTTGTATTTGTTCCCTAACACACCTACACAAACATATACTCAGTATATGATCACCAAGTAGACTGGGGCTACTACTGGGGTTTTAAAAATCTATGTTTGGATCATCATATACTGCAAATATTCACCATTTTGAAACCACACAGAATATATTTGCTTCCTTATAACACCCTTGTGACCCTCTTTTTCATCACTCTTTCACACCAGCCTGCATCATCACTGATCCATATATTGTCTCCAAGTTTTAGCTTTTGCTGAACTGTACATAGATGAACACACATGGTGTATAGCTATTTTCTTACTGCTTATTTCATTAATAAATTAATACATATTTAAGGTTCCTCCACACCTTTTATGACTTCAACATGTATTTATGTGATATTTTGACATCAGGAGAATGTTGTATTAGCTAGACTCACCACACATTATTTACCTATTACTTACTGAAACATTCCTTATTTGCTTCACATTTTGTCAATTATTAACAGAATGTAAAATTATTAAGAAGACTTATATTCAATTCTTTTTGACAAGTAAATGGAAATATTTGCTGGATAATATTGCAGGGTTATTATGTCTTTTTAGTCATTGCTGTGGTATCAACAAACAAAAGCACTGCTTAAGAATGAGGGAAGGATCTGTTATATTTTATGGTCTGAGAGGATACAGTCCATTATGGGTAGAAAGGTACCATAACAGAAACATGTCTTAGCATCTGTTGTAAGGAAGAATCAGGAAGTAGAGAGGGATCTGCACTGGTGCTCAGGCTTTTCTCTTAGACTTTCCTTTTCCTTTTTTTTTAGTTTGGGTCACAACTCATGGAATGGGATGTCTGAAGCACAAAATTCCACTATTACTTTATATGGTACTGTAAGAGATACTGTTCAAACAATGACTTCTAGAGGGTCTTTATTGCTCTTCATAGACATTATAATTCAATATGCAGAACTCAGGATAAAATCTGAGAGCATGAAAAAAATCCCACCAATGCTTCATGTTTGTATCTGGGATGAGGCTCTCTGGTCTTAGATGTCCCTGCAGCTTATTCTATCTAAATGATGCACCACTGGTACACCATGAAACCCCTTTGCATTCCCAATAGAGCATGGGAGTGTGGGACTTCAATGATTGGTAAGAAAAGTTTATGAATTGGGAGTTATATAAAAATCATATAAAATTTATGAGAGAAGGAAAGTTCTTGGTGATTTATAAAGCAAAGTAATCCACCACACTTGACTTTAATTCAACTTTAAAAATATTTTAGTTGTATATCTACTTCATCTTCCAACTGAAACTCTAAAATGATCTTTACACGATGATGTTTTAGAGTTAAATGTAGCATGCAGCATTTGATTATCAGGTGCCTTGCACATGTATTCAATGCATAGCCTAATATTGTCATCTTTTAAATATGTATAGCTTTGAAAATGATTACTATATAGTAGATTGACTATAGTAATATATTCTGTTAATTGCATACTTGTGCTATTATATACATTATATTTGATAATCTACAAAATAATTATCTTCCATAACCTGGCATCTTACATACTAGCAAAACTCAATGCAGAATGTTGTATTGTGCTTTATGATGAGTCTAGCTTAAAAAGATAGTAGACACTCAACCTAGTTTCTTAATAAAACTGCATGCTGAAGGAATTATATGTGGTAGTGAATGCATCATTAATATTTGACCAGCTCACTCTGAGCTTCTCATTCTAGCAGATGTCTCTCCAAACTTTCAAAAAATCTGACCAATAACAACTTGACCCTAAGACAAGGAGAATAAACTTGTAAAAGTAAAGCTGTGCAATTACTTTCTAATATATACCACCAAATATTTTTAAAATGTGATACTACTGGTATTTTATTATAATGCTGTTTGGAAATATACTAAAGTCATGACTAAAAATTACTGTGGGAGAATAATAAAGTTAAAACCTTATTTGAAGAAACCAAGGCACAGTTGAATTATAGGAGTTATCCATAGCCATAGATTTTACTGGAAGAAACAAAACAGATCCTGTTTGTTGTATTTCACTAAGCTTTGTTCAACCAGTTGTTTGAATTGTTTATGAATTAATTTTTAAATTAATATGTAGCCTAAATTTAAGTGATTTTTTCCAGTTTTTCTCCACTTTCATAATTTGGCTTTGTTCTTTGTATGGTTGACACATATTACAACCTTTAGAGGTGTGCAAATAATTAGGTATGCTTATTTGTAGTCCACTGTCATGAAAATGTCTCTGATTCTTATTAGTCTGACAGTGCTGATATAGAGCTTTCTATAATGTGGATGAAGCCAGAGCAAAGAAGAGTTTTCATTTTGTTTGAAGGTAGTCAGGAAACCTGCTTAGTATAAAAATTAAAGATCTGTGAAAGTTAGAAGTCATTACACATTTAGCTATCAATCAAATAGCCAGTTTGAATCTAATTCTTGAATTCATGGATATAAACTATATAAACTAAGCATATATTTCTCATACTAGTATACAGTAAAAACTTAATAATTTAAAGTAAATATTGAGAAAATTAAATGAACCCTTGAAATCTTATTATTAAATATTTGTGCCAACAGGTAATTTGTTATGAAATTACAAGGACAGATAAGTGAGCCACTTGCTACTGTAAAGGCATAATATCATAATTGATCTTGTGCCAAGGAATCAATGTGACATGAAATGGAAGGTGGGTCACTCTGAGAGGGATCAAGGAGATCAGCTGAAGAGGCTTTCTTTCAACTACTTATGAAGGTTTCATAACTTAGCATGTTAGTAAATGGCTAGCTAGCAAATGGTGTCTATATGACACATGACTATCTGAAAATTGATTTAGCTTATTACATTTAATTTGCCATATCAATCTTTATTTCAAAAATAAAGCAAATGTTTCATATGATAGGCAAGTTCTACTAGCATATGAAGTATTTTACATTTTCAAGTGTAATACAATTCAAAATGCATTTTTAAAAATGAATGTATATGTGTGTATATACATATACATACATACATATATATATGTATATGTATATACACAGAGGAGCTGGTGCAGACCCATATAGGCCCTGCGCTTGCTGCTTAAGTCTCTGTGAACTCATATTCAGCTCACTTAGTTGATTCAGAGGGCCTTGTTCTCTTGATGTCTCCATCCCCTCTGGCTCTTACCATCTTTATGCATCCCCTACTGTGACATTCCCTGAGTTCTGTGGGGAGGGATTTGATGGAGACCTCCCACATAAACTCTTTCTGTATAATGTTTGCTGTGGGTCTCTGCATTTGTCCCCATCTGCTGTCTGAGGATCACTCTGATGATGAGTAAATAAGACACTGTTCTATAAGTATAGCAGAATATCACTAGGTGTCATTTTATTGATACTTTTATTTTTATTTTTATTTTACCCCAGGTCTCTGGTCTATATAGTCTCTAGTTCTTGGTTACTCAAGCAGTATCAGGCATAGGTTTTCTCTCATGGAGTGGGGCTTAAGTCAAATTAAACATTTGGTTGGCTACTCCCACAGGTTCTGTGCCACTATGGTCCTAGCATATTTTATAGGCAGAACAGATTGTAGGTCAAAGGTTTTGTGGCTGGGTTGGTGTCCAAGTTTCTCTTTCCATAGCCTACAAAGTATCTTCCCACAACAAAGACACTAGACTATAGGGATGAAGGCTCCATGTAGGTAGGCAGCAGCTCTACTCCTCTATGCCCAATGGGTTGTGTGGATGTTGTCATTGGCACTGGGGTCCAATGTTGGTTTGCAGAGTACAGCCCTTTTTTCTAGCAATAGCCTAGGCTGTTTGGGAATTTACATGGTAACCCCATGGCCAACAACTCAATTGAATGCAAGCTAGACCTACCACTGGAAGCCTTGTCTGGTAACAAGAGATGGTCAGTTGAAACTCTGTATCCCTCATTACTTGGAGTTCTCATTAGGATCATTGTCATACATTCTAGAAAATTTCCACTACACTAAGTTTCCCTATCAACCCCTAAATGCCCGCCCTCCTCAATTCCAGTCATTTTTCCCCACACTCTCTCTCCAGTTAATCTCCCCAAAACCTGATCCCCCTATATCCACCCAACCACCAGTCCACCTGTAAAATTTATCCTATTTTCTCCTCCCAGGGAGACTCACGTGTCTCTCTTTACCTAACCTCTCTGAATTTATGGATTGTAGCTTGGTTATCATTTACTTAATGACTACTATCCACTGATAAGAGAATACATACTGTATTTATCCTTCTGGGTCTGAGTTAGCTCACTCAGGATTATTTTTTCTAGCTGCATCCATTTGCCTGAAAATTTCTTGATTTCTTTTGCTTTTAACAACAGAGTAATACTCCATTGTGAAAATGTACCACATTTCTTTATCCATTCTTCTGTTGAGGGGCATATACCTTGTTTCCAATTTCTGACTATTATGAACAAAGCAACAGTGAACATAGTTGATCAAGTGTCCTTGTGGTAGGATGGAGTATCCTTTGGGTATATGTCCAAGAGTGGTATAGCTGTGTCTTGAAGTGGATCAATTCCCAACTTTTTGAGGAACTACCATATTGATTCTTATAGTAGTTGTATGAGTTTACACTCCCACCAGCAAGGAAGAATATTCCTCCTTGTAATAGCATATTCTTAAATAACTTAAAATATAAGAATGTGCTTTTGTTTTCATTAGCAGAAATCAATAGATGCTTACAAAAAGGAAGACCACTCAGTAGAAGTAATTCAGACAAAATAATATACACACTGAAATACACATACTAAAATTCTATATACCATACCAACCCCATTCTCTAATATTCAATTTGACAATGATAAAGAACCAAGTTATTTAGAGATGTGAAAAAACCTGATTGAACTAATAGCTATGTTCAGATGATAATATAACATGCTAGTCTCACCCCAGCTTTCCCTCTATGGAACTGTAGGATTTTTCTATCATGAGAGGTTTTACTTTTCAAGTGATTATTGACAATCCAATTACACAATTTTACAGTTCCATACTTTAAAGGCACAATCATATTCAATTTCAAGAGTGTCTTTGAAATGAAGTTCAACAAGTAAGAAAACTAAAGAGATAGGAGGTAAAGTGGAAGGCCAGAGAGATGACTCAAGCTGGTAAAGACATCTGCAGCTAAGCCTGAAGGCTTGTGTCGGTCCCTGGGACCCCTTTGATGGAAGGATAGAATGGATTCTTACATGTTGGGCTTTGACCTCCACAGACACATAATGACATGCTTACCTACACACACACACACACACACACACACACACACACACACACACACACACACACACACAAACACACACACACACACACACAAAATAAATAAATGAAAATACAATTTGAAAACAAAAGCTAAGTGCACATGAGTTACAGTACTGGCTGGGTGTGGGTTATAAGACCATTAAAAATGAATGTATGTTCTTCCTGAAGACAGTTTGCTTTATTACAGTATCCAACCCCTTAACATCATTCACCTACCATCATGTTTCTTTCTTAGTGTGTTTCTACAGGTCTGCAGTATACAGTTGAAATTTTCTGATCTCTTCATTTCTTTATTTTCTATCAGATTAGAATACAGAAATTGCCCATCAGTGAAAAATAAAACTGACTGCTTCTCTTCAACCACAAATTTTGGGGTAAGTTTAAGCTAAGTTTTGTAAGGAATTTAATACATTTTCTTTTGATTTATTTTCCAACATGATAAAATTAGGGAATACTTGTCTGAAGACTCAGAGGCAATCTGTAAGCTCATGAGTCAGGTAGCCTGGATCACCCAGCAGTGAGACCAAGAGACTGTCTGTGGAATGTAAGGCCCGAAACCTGAAACTGTCCTTTCAGTTCCCCATGAGCCCCTCCCTCACTTGGACACACACACACACACACACACAAATGGTATATGTATTGAGAAAAATGCTATACACTTTAATTAAAGAGCATTAAGTATAATGTTTCATAGATGCAATTGGCATTTGCATTTTTTAAACTTTTATTGGTTATTTGTGGTTTTACATCATGTATTCCTATTCCACTTATCTCCTCATCCCTTCTAATCTGCCCTCTGCCCTTGCGACCTCCCCTCCAAAACAAAATAACATTTAAAGAAAAACCAAACAAACAAACAAACGAACAAACAAAACAGAAGAATCTCATCGTGGAAGCTGTAGTGTGGGCCATTGAATCACACAGTTTACCCTTTAGTCCATTCATCTTTACTTGCAAGTGTTCATTGCCATGAGTCATTGGTCTGGCTTGAGGCCTTTGGCTTCTGCTACACCCTCAATAATGGGACCTCTCTGGGACTCCTCCTGGATGTACTGTTGTTGTCCTGTGCTGTGGAGACCTGCTATTTTGGATCTGTAGGTTTGTCTCCTTCACATGCTCTAACAGTTCATAGATGACGTGGATGTTGGGGTAGGCTAGCTCATAGCCCTGATTCTGAGCCTGGGTTGTAGCTGGGTTGCTCATCCCACCAGCTTTCTCTTATCATCACTACCTGGGTGAACGCTCCAGCATTGTCTCAGCTAGCTCACCCAAAGCAGCCTGCAGCAAGTATTGGGGCCAGGGGCCAGTTCTCCTACTCTCAGGTCCTCAGATCCATCTTACCCACACTCATATTACCAGGGTCAGTTCTACCATTTTGCCCAGGTGAGGTGCAGGGCCCTCTCTCCTGAGTGCTGTAAGGGGCATATGAGGTGTCTGTGGGGGTCAGCTCTCCTGTTCTCACACTCTCAGGGCTGGCTCACCCGTACCTCCAACCACAGGGTCAGCTCTAGTGTGCTGCCCAGGCAGGATGCAGAGCCCACTCTCCTGTGTGCCGCAGCTGGTCAGGGGCAGAATTAGTTCTCTCACTCACATGACTCCAGGGCCAGCTCTCTCACCTGCCACAGGTAGCAAGGGATGGAGGGGGAGGGCATCTTTCTCTCATCCATGCTATGGAATGAAGACAAGGGGGGTGGAGTGGGGTCAACTCTGCTGCTCTCATGCCCTCAGAGTTAGTTCATCTGCATCTGGGACCACAGGGTCAACTCTAGTGAGCTGCCCAGGTGAGGTGCACACCTGTGGTGAGGGGTGAGACCATCTTTCTGGAGTGTGGGGGGCAGCTATCCCCTGAGGGGCTTGACCAGCTCTCTTCTGTGGTATCTAGCTAGGGGCAGGTTCAGCTACCCCAGGGCTAGTGAAGGGTGAGGCTGGCTCAGTACAGCATGTTTGCAATGGTTCCCCTAGGGATCAGGCACAGGCATCATCACAGACTCCCGTTGTAGCAGGACCATGGACCCAGACATGATACGTGGCGGTAGCTGGGGTCTGGACATCACCATGGCCCTGGTAGCAACACAGGCCACCCAGATCAGTATGATCCTGTAGTGGGTAGCCATTCCAGCTTTGATCTGGAAGTTTCAACCCCCATCGAGACTTCGGCAACTGTCACGCCTATAAGGCGGGGCCAAGGGAGGCACCTCGAGACCCGAGATCTGGATGGGCCAGCTCGCGCTCTTGCTTCTTGGACCTGGATGCGAGAGGTAGACCGAGGAGGGTTCTCCAGAGAACACCGCCGGACTGTGCTGCATCTTTTCCAGAACTCACCACCTACCTATCCCTTCATTTGTAAGTTACCCACTAAATAAATCTTCCTTTTAACTGCGTGGAGTGGCCTTAGTAATTACACCAATATGATCCTAGCAGGAGCATGGCCCTCAGACACCAACATGGTCTCAGGTGGCTGATCAGATCCTGGGCATCTGCAGAGCCCTTGGGGGTAATAGGAGCCATGGATATCACCGGAGAACCTGGCCACTGCAGGGCCAGAGAAACAGACATGGCTGTAAGCAGTGGCCCAGGCCCAGATGGCTCCATGGCCCCAAATAGCAGCAAATGCCACCCTAATCATCAACATGGCCTGGCCAGCAGTGTTGTCCTTAGACACCAGTATGGTCTCAGGTGGCTGACCAGACCCATGACATCCCTGTGGTCCTTGGTAGAAACATGGGCCATGGACATCAATGCAGACACTGACTGTGGTAGGAACACAGACCCAGACATGGTCCTAGGCAGCAGCCCAGGCCCAGATGTCACCATGGTCCCAGGTGGCAGTACAGGTTAATCTAATCAGATCAGCATGGTCCCCATAGCAGCATGGCCCTTGGACACCAACATGGTCCCAGGTGGTGGTCCAGACCTCTGTCATCGGCATGGTCTTTGATAGTATCAGGAGCTACAGACATCAACACACACCCTGGCTATGGTAAGATCATGGGCATAGACATGGCCCTCAGCAGCAGCCCTGGCCTAGATGATATCATGGCCCCAGGTAACAGTACTGACCACTCAGATTGGCTTGGCCCTGGTGGTGCCACAGCCTTCCCACACCAACATGATCCCAGGTTACAGGCTAGACCCTGGGCATCTGTGTGGCCTTTAGTAACAACATGGGCTAGGGACATCAACACATCCCCTGGCTGTGGTAGGACCACAACCCAGACATGGTCCTTGGCAGCAGCCTGGGCCCAGTTGTCACCCAGATGGTAGTGCAGGCCATGCAGATTGGCATGTGCTGGGATCCTTTCCTGGTGGTGGACTAGTTCGAGCAGAGGATGCAATGAGTTGACAGGGGACAGAGGTAAGCCAAGCCATGGTGGTGGTGAGGATCTTGTAGTCTGACTGACTAGCAGCCAGAGTACTTCTTTATTTATACAGAATTTAGTAAGCAGGGATACATTTATATTGTTCCAATACATAGATCACATCACCATTTTTGCTTTTGGACATGTGTTTCACTTCCTCTTGCTCATCTTTTAGTCATCATTAACAAACTACGACAGAACAGTTATCATTTCCAATCATTTTTCCTCAAGTTTTGACATCAATAATAAACAGAGTTATCATTTTTACTCATTGACCCCATAACCCAATTTTTTAAGAAACTGGAGGCATATGACAGCCTCTTCTCAGGCCAGTAGCTTTTGTGGTTGCAAGAACACTAGACAAAAATAAAATCTTCAAACCAGTTTGGCCATATTGCTATGTCCCAAGCAGTGTATTACTAACTCTTAATGAATGGTGAGAGTGCCCAGGAAAAGTCCTCAGGCCAAAGCTGCTGCAGTTATTATTAAAATTTAGGCATAATACAATGTTTATATTTTATATCCATATAGAATTTGTCCATATGTCTAATCCTGGCATTCTGTTGTTCTTTGGTCATGTGACACCACAGTGGCTCTGATGTGCTAACACTCTAAGAGAGGGAGGTCCTGACATCTCATTCTTTTATCATCTTTCCATTCTATCCTTTGTTCATCAATATAAGTCTCTGTGTAGGGCTGAGGTAACTTCAGCTAATCTAACTTTGCTGCTGTATATGCCATGTAATTGTCTGAATGTATAGTGGGAAGAGGCTTCCAATCTGATCTGTGGCCAACTCCTCTAGCCCACTGAATCTTGTGACCTTTCAAAGTTTACTTTGTTTTGAATATTTTGTTCCAGTGTAAGTACAGGGACAGATGTTTTAAGAATGTCTCATAGCCTCATAAAGAGACCTCTGGCTTCATTATGTGTCACAACCTCCAAGGTATAAAGAAGACCTTCAAGTAGATAAGGATATCTCCCTCAAAGTGGGAGGGGCAGTATGTTCAGGACTTTCCTGGGGAAGCTTAGAAGCAGTACTCCTGGGAGAAGGCATAAATGATTCATAAGAAATTTCCCATCAATCCAGTAACCCCAAATTGTACAAATATTAAAAGCCCCTAGTACACAACAAATGAAGACGAAAATCAAAGGTGGCATGGCAGCCATCATGCGGCTCAGGTTTGCTGGATCTTTGTCAAGCAGCTATGCTGGCTTTATGACTTTTGCCATTCCCATCAGATATGACTGTGCCAGGTGTGGCCCCTGTGGCAGAATGAGTGGCCTTTGAATACCAACATGGTCCCAGGTGGTGACCCAGACTATAGGCCTCTGCACAGCCCTCAGTGGCAACAGAAGCCACAAATAGGAACACAGGCCCTTTAAGCTGCTTCAGAGCCTCAGACCAAGACATGGGTGGCTAGCAGGTCATTTATGTCAACCCCTACCTATCTCACCCTCTTCGGATCCACCTCTGTCCCCAGTCCATGAACTTTTCTGTCTCTTCCTTCCTTCCTTCCTTCCTTCCTTCCTTCCTTCCTTCCTTCCTTCCTTCCTTCCTTCCTTCCTTCCTTGCTTCCTTCTTTCCCTCCCTCCCTCCCTGCTTTCTTTCTTTCTTTCTTTCTTTCTTTC
>CABHPH010152670.1:0-16620 GCA_902168325.1 Peromyscus nudipes
TAGCCCAGTGTGCACATCAACCCCACCCTGCCCACCTAAGGGTGTCAAGAAGCTCAAAGCACCTCCACACTTCTCTTCAGGATCTGAGGGTACAGATCTGTGGAGCTTGGGAGGGTCTCCTGCCCTGTCCACTCTCAGGCCTCCTGGGTCCTGCAGGTACCAGTTACTCTACAGGTTGTATGCTGCACAAGTCAAGGTCTGCCGGACTTACTACAGTCGGGGCTCCCAGAACTCCCAGCACCTCGACTCCTGTGTGCGGACCTCCCTTTTCTCCTCCTTATTTCATCAGTGTGGGTTGTACCAGGTGTGCTGGGGCCCTGAGGTGTCAAGGACAGACACTCAAAGGGTACCTGAAGATGTGAAGGAGACTCCCATGCAGTTCTGTTTCCCATGTACATCGGGGCCTATTCAGGCTAAGGGTGTGAGTGGAAGGCCTACAGATCCTAGGCCTTTGAGGGCCCTGCTGAGGGTTCCCAGTGGTGGAGGACAGAGTTCCAGGTGAGCCCTTCTGGCCTCCCTAAGCCTGGGTTTGAGTCACCCCACAGAAACCTCCGTTTCATCTCCTGTGAAGTGAGGCTGACGTCAGGACCGGCCTCACAGTGTACTTGCGAGTTCTGACTCTGAGGTCATACAATAGGGTGGCCAGCGGTCAGACCACAGCCACCGGGAGTGCCCAGAGGCCGCTCGGGCCTTTGAGAGGCACCGAAGGCCTTGAGTCCGCATACCAGCTGCCACCCACACAGGCCGACGCCCCTTCCAACCCTGCAGGGGGACTAAGGTCATTTGGAATTGGGAGAGGCCAATGACATGGGGGAAGGCAGGAGCCAGTGTCAGGTGTCAAAGCAACAGGAGAGCCCTTATCACACTCAAGTGGGCCCTGAAGACCTGGAGCTGGTTGGGAAGCTGGGCTCATAAGGTCCCCCAAGTATCCCATCTTACCCTGGGGGAGGGGGTGCTGGAGACTGGAGGAGACTCCTGGATTCCAGAAGCCTGGGCAGGACCGTTGAATTTTCTGGCTTTTTATGGCCAGGCCAAGAGATCAGGGCGGGAAGACCCACCCCCAACAGCAGACACCATTGACCCATGGCAGGGTTATCAGGGTCACAGTTCAAGGGAACAGTGGTGGTTCCTCAGCTGCCCATCTCTGTGCTGGAGACTGGGGACAAGTAAGTCTCACACGGGACCCTTGAACAGCCATAGGAGAGCTGTCCCAGGTTAATGCAGAGTTGGAGCTAGGGTCCTCCAAGAAAGATGCTCGTGGGAGACACAGCTGAAGGCCCAGAGCCAGGGTCAGTGCTCACAAACTGCCTGTGGCTCACACCAAATATGACCCACAGGGCTCCAACACATGGGCGGTCTGTCCATAGTGATGCTGCGTAGGGCATGGAGCTGACCCTACCTCTCTCCTCCCTGCTGCAAAATCCAATGAGAGACTTACTGGTGTGTGTGTGTGTGTGTGTGTGTGTGTGTGTGTGTGTGTGTGTGTGATGCACCTGTCCTGGAGCTGTTCCCCGGGACCTCCCAGCATCAGACAAGAGGGCATGAGACGTCTGCCTTCCCAGTGGAATGTGCAAGACACAGAGTAATGGATGCTTAGCCAGCCCTTCCTATCAGGAGGCCTTCGCACATTCCCTTCGCTCTGGCCCTAGGTCTCAGTCCCCCCCCCCCCCCCCCCCCCCCCCCGCCCCAGATTTCATGTTCCTTCCTGGAAGCCTTCCCTGTCCCCTTGGTGAGTCATCCGGTCCTAGTTTTGTTCTGTTGCTGCCACAAATGTCCTGACCAAAGGAGACTCAGGAGGGAAAGGGTTAATTTGCTTTACAGTTCCAGGTACAGTCCATCACTGCAGGGAAGTCACTGGGACAGGAACTGGAGACAGTGCTGCCATGCCTTTCAGCCTGGATAGTCAGATGGGAAGCCTCTGGCCAAAGACCCTGTCAGGTCCACTCCAGGTGGGAGCCTCAGGAGATAGGCGGAGAGAAGTCAGGGACCTCTGAGCCCATGCACCTCAGGGAGGCCAAGATGGGTAGTATTGGAGACCATGGGCTCCGAGGCTAGGCTGACACAAGTACTAAATGGAGGACACCTCAGTGGGGAACACACAATAACAGCTGAGTGTCAGCTAGTGCGTTTTATCCCCCACCCCTGAGTGTGTGTGTGTGTGTGTGTGTGTGTGTACAATATTGGGTATTGCTCTTCAGGACACTATCTACCTTGTGTTTTGAGACAGTGTCTCTCACTAGCCTAGAGCTCACAGGAATCCTCCTGTCTTTGCTTCTCCAGTACTGGGATTACAAGCACATGCCACCCCACCTGGCTTTTCATGTAGGTCCTGGGAATCAAACTCAGGTCCTCACGCTTGCCGAGCAGGCACTTTAAGGACTGCACTATCTGCAGACTCTCTGTCTTTCCTATTTGCTATGAAACTAATGTGTTTTATAGATTATATAAAAGAAAGATACATATTCAAAACCCCAGTCTGAACAGAAAATTAAAATATCCAATAATCACAGAAGCCTAAATAACTGTATCAGCCAGGGTTAGGATTAACTGTGAGTTAAGGATATCTCCCCAAGAGCAGTGGTCCAGACAAGATACAATTTGATTTTACACAAGAAAATTAAGAAATGAATGGGATGGGAGGTGACTCTGCCATACAAAGCCTCTAGAGACAGAGGCTCCTTACTGTTTCTGAAGGAGGTGTAGTTCCTGGAGGGATGATCTTCACCATCCAGAGGGCAGCTGAAACTCTAGTCACCACATCTGAGTCCCAGCAGCAAGATGGATGAAGAAAGAACATGCCCCTTGGTTTTCAAGGAGGATTTCTGGAAGTTGTAATATGTTCCTTCTTTCTCCCACTCCTCCTTATGCCTCTCCCTCCCTTCTTTTACTCTTTCCTTCCTTCCCTCATTCCCCTGTAATATGGCCACACCTAGCTGAAAGAGAGTCAAGTATAGATGACATCACAAAGGTGAGATACATATCTTTTCCACTCAACATTATCTTTGTGTGTCCACAGTGGAAAGTCAGGGGTTGATTTTGAAAGGCCATTGTTCCTCACTGCACTGATATTTGTGATTTCCTCATATATTTGATCAATTGCCTGGTTTCCATTAATTCCAGCCTTCTTTGGCTGGCCATCTTGCACCTGGCTGGACTATTTCCTTAGAATAAGCTTCTAGAAGTACAAAGGCCAAGTCTAAGTGTTCACTTGACATTGAACATGAATTGGTGTATCTGTAGTGTCCCTGTCCTGCAGTGACCAGAGAATTTGGGAGAAGTACATAGGCTAAGGCATACCCTCCCTGGTTCCTCTAGTACAGTGGGATATCCCATGGTTTTTGTCAACTCAAGTTCCCGCCTGCATCTTCCTGTGGGCTTCTTCAGAGTCTGCATCAGTTCTGAGAGACTGTGCCCAGTACAGAACTGCACTGTGCAGTCATTCAACAGTGGTCCAAGTCTGGGACTACTCACCTGCATCTGGAACCAGGGTTGGGGAGCTGGGACCAGCAGATTGGGGGTGACTACCTGGCCATCTGTCAGAGATATAGGGATGCAGTCACCAGGTTGAGATGCTGCATATGAGCTCTCTCAGAATAGTGCCAGCATCATGAGTCAGTCAGTCCCATGCCGTCCAACTTCCTGACAAAGAACTGCCCAGGATGTTGACTTACTGTGAATTTCATGTGGATAGAAGTATAAGTTACTTTTCTATTGCTGTGATAAAACATCATGACCAAGACAACTTATAAATGAAAGCATTCAGTTGGGCTTATAGTTCCATGGATAGAAATAGATAGATGGGGTAGAGTCTATGATGGCAGAGTGAAGGTATGGTCGCAGGAGCAGTTGAGAGCTCACATTTCAAACTGTAAGCAGGAGGCAGAGAGAGAGCTAACTGGGGATGATGGGAGGCTTTTGAAAACTCAAAGCTCACCCCCAGTGACATGCCTCCTCCCACAAGGCCACACTTTCTAATCCTTCCCAAACAATTCTACCAACTGGGTACCAAGTATTCCAACATATGAGCCTATGGGGGCCACGTTCATTCAAACCACCATATTCCACTCCCAGGCCCTCATTGGATCACAGCTATATCATAATGCAAAATACATTTAGTCCAACTTCAAAAGTCCCTGTAGTCTTTCACAGGCTCAATGCTTTCTGAAGTCTAAAGTCTAATATCTCTCCTGAGACTCAGGACAATCTCTTAACTATAACTCCCTGCAAAATAAAAGCAAATCACACGCTTCCAACAGACAATGGCACAGAATATTCATTACTATTCTGCAAGGGAGGAAAGGGGAAACAGTGAGGAAGTACTGGACCAAAGCAAGACAGAAAGACAGCAGGACAAACTCCAAATCTTGTAGTTCCATGTCTCAGGTCAAAGGGCTTCGATGGTTTCTTCCCTTCTGGCTCTTCTGCCTGTAAGATCTTTCTCTTTTGGGCTGGTCCTATTCCCTGTGTGCAGCTCTCCTTGGCAGAGGTCTCATGGCTCTGATACCTCTAACATCTTAGGGTCTCCAACACCACTCAGGCTTCACTTTTATGATGGGGCTAGACAGTGCAGCGGTTCCTCCACCTTGGATTCTCGCTGAGGTCATTTCAGGTTTAACTAGACTCTAATCTCTGATGAAGAATCATATGGAAAATTACCCAGCCCTATTCTAGGAACCGAAGGTAAGGATGTCTTAGTTAACTTACCTTAGCTTCTATTACAACTGCCTGTCTGTGTGGACCCTCCAGCTAGCCACTGATCTTTGCTTCTGTTAAATTGCTTGTTTCAAACTGCTTACTTCTGCAAAGCGCCCCCTTAGCTGCCCAGCGAGATGTCAGGATGTGGTTTCTACCTTTAAAAACCCTGAATTCTGGACACTCAAGGCCACACCCAGGTCCCTAAACACTTGGGTGTGGGCCCAGCGGGCTGGAATAAAGACTTTCAACTGGTTATAAACTGTTTGAGTGCTCATCTCTAGTGAATGCCTGTAACACTCACACAGCTTCTCATAATGGCTCCTCAGGGACTTACTTCCCTGCCACACGTGTGACCTCAGTGGCTCTCCTTAATCCTGGAGGGAGATTTCACAACCTCTTTACTCATGTATTCTTTATGACTCTGTAAGAACATAAGACGAAACCATTTTGTGTAACTTAAAAACCATTTTGTGGCCGGGCATTGGTGGCGCACGCCTTTAATCCCAGCACTTGGGAGGCAGAGCCAGGCGGATCTCTGTGAGTTCGAGGCCAGCCTGGGCTACCAAGTGAGCTCCAGGAAAGGCGCAAAGCTACACAGAGAAACCCTGTCTCGAAAAATCAAAACAAACAAACAAACAAACAAAAAACCATTTTGTGTGACTTGGAATAATGTAATGCACGTGAGACAGCAGTTTGTCACTAGTCAGATTGGAAAAGTGCTAGACCTCAGAATCAGGCCCCTAGCTACCCACTGGCAACTCAGAGCCTAGCCCAGGCCAGGCCTTGATATGCTAATGAGCTGTTCCAAGGCTGTGTTGATGTGCTAGTGAACCAGCCCCAAGATGGGAACCCTAATAGCACTAAGCTACTGCCCAGTGAAATAATACAAAAATTGGAACCTTGGAAATAGTCTCGAGATCCCATGGCTGTGCTCCTGAGGCACAGTTTCTCTAATCTCTGTTTCATACCCATCCGTGAGAGGACTTGAGACTCTGTGAGTGGCCCTGGCTTCAGTGAACTTCCAGCATTGTTGCTGGGCTACATAGTGGGACCTGTGTCACAATAAAAAGGCACCGTTGTTTTAATAAGATATGAGCTATAAAATCAACACTGGATGAAAATATAAAATCAGGGAACTGGAGAGATGGTTCCTTGGTTAAGAGTTCTGGCTGCTCTTCAACAGGACTTGGGCTCAGTTCCCAGAAGCTGTATGGAGGCTCACAATGCCTGTAACTCCAGTTCCAGGGCATCTGACACCCTTTTATGACTTCTGTTGATACTGGATACACATGGTGCACATACATACATGCAGGCAAAACACTCCCAGACATAAAATAAAAATCTTTTAAATCTCATACACACACATAGGTCAGATGAAGATGGTGAGAGTTTGGCATCTAATGTCTGTACTCTTCAGCATTTGCACGGAGGTGCTGATGCTATGCACACATTAAATGTACACACGAAAAATTATTAGTTAATCTCCAAGGAAGAAAGCCCACTGTAGCACTTCTAAGAGAGTAAGAGGTGAAAAGGGAACAAAAACAGAGGAAAGAAGTCACAGAAGGAAACCTTCTGTGATGAGGGTGAACACCATTCATTACAATAAATGTAAATGAACCAAAAACAACTCAAAATGCAGAACTCCTAAGAACTAGCCAGGAAGAAACCAAACTGCCACTTGTGGTGATGCATACCAGAAATCCCAGCCCTCTGGTGAGGCAGGAAGTTCTTGAGTTCAAGGCCAGCTAGGGCTGAATAGTGAGACCCTTCTCAAGAAAGAAAAACAGCCTGGGGTTGGTTGTGTTCACCTATAACTCCAGTACTCAGGAGTGAAGGCAGGAGGATTAAGGGGTTTAAAGTCAGCCTTTGTTAAATGAGACTTTGATTCAAACAAACAAAATATCAAACCTAAATGTGAAATAAATAAAAGAAGAAAATCTTAGCTCTGCTCTGTTTACAAGAGACACAAATACAGCACAGGGGCATGGGAGGATGAAACTTAAGAGATGGAAAATACACCTCAAGCCACAAACCACCAAAACCCAGTTTACTTTAGCTATGTTAGTGTCAAAACAGATTGTCCATACTGCACCCTCCATCTTGTCCATATTGCACCATCTATCTTGTTACTCTGCACCCTCCATCTTGTCCATACTGCACCCTCCATCTTGTCCATACTGCACCCTCCATCTTGTTACTCTGCACCCTCCATCTTGTTACTCTGCACCCTCCATCTTGTCTACTCTGAAGACTCCATTTTGTCCACTTAGCAACTCCCATCTTGTTTGTTTGTTTTTTGAGACAGTGTTTCTCTATGTGGTTACCTGTCCTGGATCTCACTCTACAGACCAGGCTGGCCTCGAACTCACAGAGATCTGCCTTGCTCTGCCTCCTGAGTGCTGGGATTAAAGGTGTGCATCACCACCGCTTGGCAGCAACCTCCATCTTGTTCATTCTTCACTTTCCATTTTATCCATACTACACCCTCCATCTTGTCCTCTCTACACTCTATATCTTCCCTAATAAGCATATTCCATTTTGTTCACAGTGCATCCTTCATTTTGTCTATACTGCACCCTCCATTTTATCCATTTTTCACTCTTCATCTTGCCTACACTCTACTTTCTGTCTTGTCTACTCTTCACCCTCCTTTTTTTTCTACAATTCACCCTCCATCTTGTCTACACAACATCCTCCATCTTGTTCACTCTGAACCTTCCATCTTGTTTACATTACACCCTTCATCTTGTCTACACTGTACCCTCTGTCCTGTCTACTCCTCATCTTCTGTCTTGTCCACCCTGCGCCCCTCCACGTGTCTATGCTCCATCCCCCATCTTATCCTCTCAACACTCCACCCTTACAGCCCTGGATCACCTTCCATCAACATGCAAAACAATGACCAAGAAAGGGAAGTAGTGCCCATCTCTTGTCTCCCTACAGAGTGTATGGGCTGAGTTGCATGCCCCTGAAATGTATTAATTCAACTGCAGCCCTCAAAATGTATCTGCTTGAGGTGGTGTGCTGGCTAGTCTCATGTCAACTTGACACACAAACTAGTTATCTGAAAGGAGGGAACCTTAATTGAGAAAGTGCCTCCATAAGATTTAGCTGTAAGGCATTTTCTTAATTAGTATTGGGTGGGGGAGGACCCAGCCCATTGTGGGTGGTTTTATTCCTGAGCTGGTGGTCTTAGGTTCTTTATAGAAAGCAGGTTGAGAAAGCCATGGGAAGCAAGCCAGTAAGCAATACCCTTCCCTGGTCTCTGCATCAGTTCCTGCCTCCAGTTTCCTACCCTGCCTGAGTTCCTGTCCTGACTTTCTTTGTTGATGAACAGCAATGTAGAAGTGTAAGCTGAATAAACCCTTTTCTCCCCAAGTTGCTTTTGGTCATGGTGTTTTGTTGTAGCAATAGGAATCCTAACTAAGACAGGTGAGGTCTTTAATTAAGGTGATTGTGTTGGAGTAAGACCCTGTGGGTGGGCCTAATCTATATGACCATGGCCCTTCTAAGAAGAGGGTCAGGACACAGACACATGGAGGGTGACTATGAGGACACGAGCAGAAGAAGCTGTCTGCTAGCCATGGAGAAAGGCTTTGGAAGGACCCAGACCTGGAACGCCTCCAGCCTCCGGGAGGAGGACAGTAGATATCTACTGTCAAAGTCCCCAGGTGTGGCACCTCCTTGGGCACCAGGAAAAGAACCTCAGCATATGGTAGAGCACAGAGCAAGGCTGGTCCTCAGAGAAAACGAATTTTCTAGGACACTGGACCCAGCCAGGGCCTGGAAAGCTGGTGACTGAGCTGGTCAGAACCTGACCTCCTGGGCCCACACCCACAATAGACAGGGGTAGACAGCTGCAGAATGTGTGTGACCCCTGGGAGTGAAAGGGAAGTGATGTTCCAGAAGGGTGGGGACTGCAGCTGCCACATGTTTGTCCAGCACCCCCTCCTCCCCTCTGCAACAGTGCCCTCCTGGAAGCCCCACTGCCCAGGCCAGGTCATTTCAGGCCATAGGCTAATAACCCTAGTGGGCAGTGCTGAGTATTGATGGGAGCAGCACCTCCTATGGCACCAGTTGCCTCCTCCTCTGCCTCCAACAGCCCAGTTAGACCCACTGACAGCTGACTCCCCTCCCGCCCACACTCTCTGGCTGCAGCGGGTAGAGTCAGTGGACAAGGAAGGCCCTGACCACCTCCAGGCCTCTAGAACATCCTGCCATCTGAGCTCTGGACACCCAGCAGCCTCTCTGCCAGCCATTCCCTCCCACTGGACACAAAGCAGCAATGCCAGAAGCACATTCCAGGTCCAATCTGCTGGCCCGCCTGCTGCCTGCACCACCCCACCCCACCCCTCACCCCCAATGAAGTAATGTCCTGTGGAGGCCACACGGAAAGGAAGGGTGGAGTGCATCTGGGCCTGGGGAGCTTGTGTGGTCAGGCTTGCTCCCAGAGGCCTCTGGGATTGGAGCTGGCTAACGCTGAGTCTACACTGGGAGCTGATGGTGCCAGGATCCTCAGGCAGGCAAGGCCAGCTCAACCCATCTCTCCAACTGTACTGTGAGGGGTCAGCTTGTTGACTAGACAGAGTCCCCGGGGCTTTGTCCAAGGCCACCCAGTGCAAGGACAGGGATTAGAGTAGATTCAAGCCATGATACCATGCGCTGAAGCCTGGGCAAGGGTGAAGAGGGGACTGCGAGCAGAGGCAGGGGGGCCCTGTGCTCACCTGTCTAAGCAGAGCAGTAGCCTCAGCCCAGGTGGGAGGGCACTTGGGGTGACAGACATCTACAGTCCTCAGCTCCTCCCACACCATCATGAGGCAGCCTTCAGAATTCAATGAGGAAAACAGGGACCTGCACACTGAGATGGCCTGGGGCCTCTGGGTTGGCTGTGGTGTGGGAAACTGAGCCAAAATGTGGGAGGAACATCCTCAGGGACACAGGGAAAGTCAAAAGAAGCAAAAGCCAGCCCAGCTAGCCCTGATCCTGCATCCTTTAATCCTGCCTCTCTCACACTTCCTTCCCTGACACTCATTTGCTCGCTCACTCATTCATTCACTTGTTCATTCCTTAGATAGCCACTCACTCATTCACATGCCCATTCTTTCAGTCACTCATTCATTCATTCACTTGCTTGCTCCTTCTGTCAGTCACTCGTTCTCTAGCCCACACGCTCACCCACTCATCCCCATCTCCACTCTCTTCTGATTCTTTGTCCCAAGTAGAAAACAGAAAAGGGGACAGATAGAGTCAAAGTGGCCTTGACGATCAGGTTTCTGAGGGGGTCTGAGCTGAGATGGATGGACCCCAAGAGGTCCACAGAGAGAAGAAAAGAGCACAGAAAGGGTAGAGCAGGTGGGCAGACTGGAGCGGACACAACTTCCAGGCCAGACCCAGCCCTGCTCCTGCCAGTCCCCAGGTGTGGATGAGCCCACCATCTGCCTGCCACCTCCGAAGTCCACTCAGAGCCACCAGAGGAAGGAAGGGAAGAGGAGGCAAGGACCCAGGAGACTCCAAATGCCCAGTAGGCTGAGGACAACTCTGCCTCTGCCAGCAGGACCTGCTCACAATGCACATTTGTTGAGCGGTCCCACGTGGTAAAACCATCTCATAGACTGAACCCAGCTCCCTATGCAGTGCTAAACTCTGATCCCACCTTGTCTGAAGGCAGGGCTGGGGGAGGTGATAGGTGAGCAAGGTTGTGTGTGTGGTCCCGTGATGTAACTGGTATCTTCACAAGAAATGACTCCAAAGAGTCCCATCTCTCCTCTAGCCAACCATGTGAGGACACAGTCAGAAAGACCTCTTACCAGAAACCGACCTCTTTGGTACCCTGAGTTTGAACTGGGTCCTGGGAAAGTGCCTTTTGAACCCTGCACTACAGTGGATGTATACAAGGACGCCCATGGAGTCCCACAGCCCCACGACCCAAGACAGAGGCCAATGTGTTTGAAATCAGTGCTGGCAGGGAGTGGGCTCCTTGGGGATACATGTTGGTTAGAGGCACCGGGCTTGGGATGCCCACCCCTATATACCTCTCACCCCAACTCTCATGGTCACCATAGCCACTTAACATCCCATTTCCTGAGATCTGGTCCTCACCTCCCAAGGAGGCCTCTCTAGACACAGCCTCCCACCTTCCCTGCTTCCTTGAAGTTCATGACCTTCTGTTAGAAGGTCAGCTTCCACCGGTCACACTGAGCATCCATGGCCTCTCTAGAGTGGTCTGCTGTGGGATGTTCTGTATGGCAAATGTGTTGCTCTGATTGGTTAGTAAATAAAACACTGATTGACCAGTAGTCAGGCAGGAGGAAGTATAGGCGGGACAAGGAGGAGGAGAACTGTGGGAAGTGGAAGGCTGAGTCAGAGTCACTGCCAGCCGCCGCCATGACAAGAAGCATGTGAAGACGTCGGTAAGCCACGAGCCACGTGGCAAGGTATAGATTTATAGAAATGGATTAATTTAAGATATAAGGACACTTAGCAAGAAGCCTGCCACGGCCATACAGTTTGTAAGCAATATAAGTCTCTGTGTTTACTTGGTTGGGTCTGAGCGGCTGTGGGACTGGCGGGTGAGAGAGATTTGTCCTGACCATGGGCCAGGCAGGAAAACTCTAGCTACAGTGGTCCATGCAGTGAATGAATGAACCTTAGACTCTCCTGTGAGGATGATCAATTGGCACCTATTGGCACCCAGCTGTTGGGATAAGAACACCAGGATCAGCTGACAGCCACACGGCTGCTGAGTAGTGAAGCAGAGGACATGGCTCTGGTCTTGGGGTGTCAGTGGCCCTCAGTTTAGTTTTTTTCTCCCCTTCCAGAGAGTTATTGTGAGGCCCCATGATGAGCCCATCCTCTTCTCTGAGCAGCTTTGAACTTCATACACCCTCCACATGTCCAAACACACCCTACCCACATATGGCCACACACAACACCCAGAGATGTCACAGTCATTTCCAAATTCGGTAGCGTGTAGCTTCCTGCTGGGGTGTGAGCTGTGATGGACTCCTATGGAAAGGAGTTTTAAAGCTGCATTAAAACTGGAAAGTTGCCAAGCTTGGTGGCACGTATCTTTAACTCCAACACTCAGGAGGCAGAGGTAGGTGGAGCTCTGTGAGTTCAAAGCCAGCCTGGCCTACACAGTGAGTTCCAGGCTAGCCAGGGAACTTGTGATACCTTATCTAAGATAGATAGATAGACAGATAGACAGACAGACAGATACATACATACATACATACATACATACATACATACATACATACATAATAGATGGATGGATGGATAGATAGATGGATGGATGGATAGATAGATAAATTGATAGACAGATAGAAGCAAAGCAAAACCACAGAAATTTCCAGCATTGTGGGAACAAACTGTGTTGCATCCTCAACAGGATCTGGAATTATTCCACAGAGCCTTCAGCATTGGAGCTGGTCTGGAGTGCCCACCACCTGTGCTTATGTGGTGCACCTATGGGTGAGTGGGTACCCACGCTGCGTGCTCCTTGAGCAGGTTCCAGTGGCTCTTCAAAACCCAACTCTGAGCCAGGCATAGTGTACATCTGTAATCCCAGTACCTGGAAGGCTGTGAGCTGGGAGGATCACGAGTTCAAGGCCAGCCTGGACTACATAGCAGATAAAGCTAGGACTAGACCCATATGTAAGCCAGTTTCTTGATACACATGGATTGGGTCCCTGCTGCATGCAGATCCCTGGGCCAGACATGGAGGCTGAGATGGCAATCTTATTCTGTTCTTTCAGCCTGTCCCTCCCTAGTTGCCACCTCTGAGCTAGGACCTTAAGAGGCCCAGACCCAGACAGTCCCATCCAGGGTCCTCTGATCCTGTAGTCTTGAAGATCTTTTGAGCAGATAAGAGAACATAGCATCTTCCCACCCTTGAGTGATGGGGACCAGCCTGTGGGGAGCCATGCTTTCACTACTGGGGGCTGCACTGATCTTCTCTATACTTCCATCCCAGCAGAACCCATGCAACCCCCACACAGATACTGGCTGGACCCTGGATTTGGATAGAGGAGCTCACACCTCAGGGAGCTCTCAGCTGCTCAGGTGCATCACACCTGCTCTGACCGGGACCACCATATTCCCAGAACTCCACCTGCTGAACAGGTCACTGCAGAACGAAATCACGGCCAAGAGATATCCCCTCCTTGTTATTGGGGAGAATATGCCACCACTTACCATTTCATCGCTCTTCTCTCCCTGTCATTTCCATTTCCCCCATCACTGCAAAGCCAGCTGGATGTGGGACAATGTCTACCCTCCAGCCATTGATAAAACCAAAACAAAATCCCTCCTCAGAAGCATTGCATTCCACACTCTATGGGTCACCGCTGTGTGCAGTAGATACTTGGGATACGTGAGCTGGGATGAGAGTGAGGCCGCTGCCGCTGTGGCACAGTGGATGGTGCCGGGGATGCTGGTGGTACAGATGATGCTGGAGATGCTAGAGAGGCCAGTGGAGATGCAAGAGGCGGTGAAAGAGCAGCAGGAGTGGAAGAATTGACCAGTATACCGTAAGTACTCAACAAATGAGTTCCCCTCTATCTATATATAAAGATGTCCCCATCCTCTTCAAACATGATGCTGAGAAATAGCCAAGCTCACTGGAAAGAACCATCCCTGAAGGGCTTGGCAAAGATACTGTGTGACAGAGAGCCAGGTCACAAACCTGAGTCCTCTCTGCCACTGCTACAGAACCTGAGTTGGGCCCCAGTTCCCCATCCCTGCTATATAAATGGTCACAGGGTCTCATGCCACTAGCTGTTAGGGACTCGGCAAGGTGGGTTGACAGGAAGACCCTAAGTAGATGCCCAACACATCCAGCTTCTCCAGTGGTCCTAATGGGAGGCCAGAGCCCAGCTAAGCCACATACCTCCCCTTCCTCATGCCATGGAGGGTCTATGGGTGACTGTCCAGGTCACCCACTGTCTCACTGCCTGACTACTCCCTGCACTGGGAGGACCCAGCACTCAGAGGGCAGTGGTGGCTGAGCCACACCATGAACACACTGGCTTCGGGTGTCTGCTCTTGGCTCTCCCTGACTGCCAGACTCGGCCCCAGAGGCCTGCACTGACTGCTAGGGAAATAGCCACCCTGTTCTGTTCCACCAAGCACAGACACCATCTGTCTTTGCAGCTCCTCTGTAGCCAAGGGCATCTGGCTGGCTCCCTCACACTGGCCGCAACTTGTTCCCGTGGAGGTGGCCCCATCTGGGGTCCCTCTGTCTGGGCAAAGTCTGTCTAGACTCAGAGACCTAGAGATGCTGCCTCTGTGTGAGTGTTTATTTGTCTTTCCAGAGCCCGCGAGGACCCTGGGCAGCTCTGCCTGGGACCACGGCTGTGAGGGGACGAACTTTGGTCAGCCAGGGGACAGACCACACTCAGATCTGCAGATGAGACCACAGGCTTTGGCCTCTGCCCTGCTCTGCAACCATCCCAGATTGGCCACTTGCTGGGAAAGAGGTCTGGGAAGGCTAAACGGCTCTGGGCACATTCCAGGACACCATCCAAGCCTGTTGGCTCTCCCATTTTGTAGCAGAAATTACACCCAGGAGGATCAGGGGACCTTGGACATCCCGAAAGTCCTCCACAACTGGCTATTCCAGGAGGGTTGGGGACTGTCAGGATACTTGGACAATTGGGCTTGAAGGCCTCAGGCTTCCCAAGTACACAGCTTCGGGGAGGACTCCCACAGTGAGGGAGGGAGGGGACACTGCCTAGCCAGCCAGATCAGTGGAATCAACCCTGGCAGTCAGTGGGGTGACAGATGTCACAGACAGATGCCTGGCCATCTCGGACTCTTTTGCCTGCTTCCGGGACCCTTTTCCTCCTACTGGGTTGCCTCATTAATACAAGGGGATGCGTCTAGTCTTATTGAAATTTGATACACCATGTTTGGTTGATATCCCTGGGAGGTCTGCCCTTTTCTGAAGGGAAAAAGAGGAGAAGTAGATCTGGGGGAGAGGGGAGATGTGGGACAGGGACTGGGAGGAGAGGAGGGAGGGGAAGCTGTGGTTGGGATGTAATACATGAGAGAAAAATAAAAATAAGTCTTTGAAAATTTCAAAAAAAGAAAGGAAGGAAGGTAGGTAGGAAGGAAGGAACAAAAGAAGAAAGGAAGGAAGGAGGAAGGAAGGAGGGAGGGAGGAAGGAGGGAAGGAGGGGAGGGGAGAGAGGGAGGAAGGAAGGAAGGGAAGTCAGTGATCACAGGGCAAGCTACTGTCCTGGCAGCGAAAGGGTTTGGTTTCCCAGCTAGAGATGGATTTAAATTATGCCCATCCAAACCATCACCAGACTCCTTCACACCAAGGGCTGCACGTGTCCCCAGAGTTCCCATGGGTGTTCTCAGCGACGGTGGAGACATGAACATGTTCCTCATTCCGTATTTCCATGACTCACCCAGAGGAGCCCAGCACAGATAGGGCTCAGTGAAGCAGCCAGAGAAAAAGGTCTTAGGCTGTGGGTAGCAACCACCAGAGGGTCCAACCAAAGTCACAGAAGTCCTTGACCTTCCCCTGAAGGAGGGATGGATTCATAACTGCCACAGCCAAAGACTAAAAGAGTTCTCTAAAATATATAGAGCCATTGACAGCCAGGACCTCAAGAGACCCCAGGAACCTCAAGGTGGAGGAACTTTGGCTGGGGCCAGGTTCAGGGAGCAGTTGCTCTTGATATGTTAGGGAGGAAGCATGGGGGAAGGGCAGGGATGACCACAGAGGACAGCAGAGAAGCCTATGGATGCACCCAGGGGAGCCTTGGACCCTTCACTCCAGGTCCCGGGCCCCAGGTTCTGTATGAGTGAGTAAGGCAGACTGGCCCACTATACAGTGACTCCTTCAGGGCCACCCAGTGGAGTTCACCCCTGGAATGCTTCAGACCAGGCAAGTCTGGTACTGATGGGTAGAGCAGATAACAAGTGACCATTGAATAGGGGAAGAGTCCACGCCCCACCCCGGCACTGGGAGAATGTTCCCTCCCCCATCCCCACCCCTGGCCAAGCCTGTGGAAACACCAACCCACAAAGTGGACATTCTGGAGGTGCCAGTCACAGAGGGAGGGCACAACTCACATGAACTTTCCCAAAGCCCCTGCGTTTAAAGCAACAGTGGCCGAGGCTCCAAGTTTGAGCCTCCAGCCACCCCATCCTGGAACCTTCTGTCTGAGGGTGGCCACCTAACCACCTTCCCCAGGACCTCCTGTGCAGAGTCCAAGGTGGTCAGTGCAGGCTGGGACAGCTTCAGAGCCTCTTGCCGTGACCTTTCGGCTTTACGTTGCCTCAGCGGGCACACAGAGGCCCTGGTGTCGGAGCAGAAGTGGGTCTAGTTTCACCAGGAAAGGCTCACAGGGTCCCTCTTTTCCACAGGCTTCCAGGCATGCAGAGGGACTCTTCTGGAAAGCACCAGTGCCTTTCAGGGAGGGGTGGTCCTCTTCCCCTCGTAGGAGGTGGCCTGAGCTGCACTGCCAGGCAACAGGCAGGGCCCAGCAACTGCAGCACCTGATTCTAAAAGGTATCAAGTTCAAGACCACCAGGCAGAGCCAGGAGGCAGAAACACACTGGGCCCTTCCAATACAGGGTCCTCTGCACTGCCGAATCTACTGAGCTCAGACAAGAAGAAGATAAGGATGGGAAAGATTGTCTTATCTGACCTTGGGGGTCATGGCTGGGAACAGAAGCATGGCAACACCGGACAGGCAGGGCTGTCAACACTGCTTGTTGTTCACGACATCCTCTATCCAGTCTCATATGGGCTTGGTCTGAGTGTGGGGCCTGGCTCCTGGGGAAGCCCATCCACCTATCCACCTACCCATCTACCCACCCACCCATCCATCCACCCATCCACCCATCCATTCACCCACCTACCCATCCATCCATCCACCCACCCACCAACCCATCCATCCATCCACC